>MU226895.1:6410390-6428191 GCA_018584345.1 Thuja plicata
TGCGACATGAAGTGAATCGCAAAGTCAGGAGACATTTCTTTGACTTGCCATTTCTTCTCGCGATCACCCGACTGAGGCGGGTCCCATTCATTTTAAAAGGTCATAACATGATGTTCAAGCGACAACCCGACTGAAGGAAATCACTAAGTCTCGAGACATAAATGGAATATTTTGTTTCTTAACGAGACTACGCGACACAAGGCAAAAACAAAGTCAGGAGAGGTTTTGGCATATTCGATTCTGGTAAAGCGATCAAGCGACCTGACTTAAAGCACATGTCTTAAGTGACTGAAAAAGGTAATGACAAAACATAAGACATGGCTAAGGGTTTAAACATGCATCGTTTAATACTTGGCTTTAGGGTTTTTTAGGGTTTTGACAATTTGGCAAGATATAGGCATGAAAACCTGAAAAATTCACAGAGAGCAAGGCAAAGGACAAGGCACGGCAGCAAAAACAGGAAATACAACCAACAGTATATGTACATGTATGTATATGTACATATGTATATGTCATAAATATATATATATGTACATGTCATATGTATGTATATATACATGTATGTACATGTTGAATATGTATGTACATATGTACACACACACACACACACACACACAGATATATATGCACCCTAAAATGTCTGCCTAGACTATGGGCGCCCATTCTTCAATTTATCAAATTCCTGAATCAATGCTTTGTAATATTTTCAATTTAAATCAATTTCCTTGATCAAATCGTAATTAATTCAATTATTTCAATATTTCCTAAGGTTTGATCATTTCATCAATAATCTTATTTAATTAAAAGAAAACATCCTTTTTAATTAAATAAAATGATCTTATTTGATTAAAAGAAAATCCATTTTAATTAAATAAAATAATCTTATTAAATTGAAATAAAATCCCTCTTTTAATTAAATAAATAAAATCCCCACTTAAAACTCTCTTTGTGATGAAAAAAGGAAATAAATCAAACAAAAAAATAAATAAAAATTTCTTTTTCTCTACACATATTCCTAAATGGTGGGCTTTTTCCTCTTACTTGCCTTTTTAGGGATTTATCCCACATTGCTCTTGAGGATGCATTCCTCTCCACACTTTCCTTTATAAGGAGCCCTCTCCTTCTCATTTAGGGATCAGAGAGATATCAAGTTTTCATGTTATTGTTATGTTGCAGGTTTGGAGAGCAATTTTGGAGGAGAGTTTGAGCATTTGGGCTTGAACCATGCAACTTCTCTTCTTCTTGTCTTCTTCTCTCATGCATCCATGGCAATGCATTTAGAGTGGATTCATGTTAATTTAGATTCATATTTCCTTTCAATAGAATAATCTTGCATATTTCCTTCATAGACTAGTTTAGATATTTCCTTTCATGCATTGTTATCATATAATTTATTTTGATTTCATGCATCGTTATCATATAGAATAGTTTCCATTTTCATTTACAATGCATATTTGATGATCATGGAGACTAGCATTCTTTCTCTTCCTCTTTGAATCTTTCATTTCATGGTGTATTTGCATGGGCATAACTAGGTCTAAAATGAGGGCCTTCATTACAAACCCTTGCGCTCCATGAATAAGGAGTTATGAGTCACCATTTGAGACCTCATTCTTGAGCAATCTTGAATACAATGACTCATAGAAGTGTGTCAACATTTTAGCACACATTTTTGGTGCCCACCATGGGGTAGAACATCCATTTCTGTAATCACATTCAAAAATTTCCTCTATATTCTGTCTATTATTCTCTCAGTGTCTTTGAAGCTCTCATTTTGAGCCAAATCTAACCCCACCATCATGTCCAAATCGTCATTTCGGTTGAAAATGACTATACTTCAGATCATCTCTACACTGAGCCCGAGATATATTTTCAAAAAAAAAAAAAAAATTTAAAAAATGAAAAAAACAAATTTTAATCACTGTGTTAAATCTGACGGCCATATGACCGTCAAAATATGGACCTTCTGTGACGGCCCCCAGCCCATTAATTTTAATTTCATACTCTACTAATGTCAGTAGGGTTCGAAAATTCTTACCCTTCACCATTGAGCTTTTTGGTTTTATAGTCTAACTTCAAACGATCATATCTTGCTCATATTAGGTCCAAATTGAGTGCAATGTTTTTTTATTTTGGGTAGAATTGTCTGAAGATTTCTGGGTTGTTCTTAGTTTCTGGATTTGAGTCACAGATTTATTAGAAATTGTAGGTTTTGATCACTGTACCTATCTAATCCTCTATTTTGCAGCTTCCAAAGCCTCGTACGGGCTTGAGTACGGTAACATTTTTGAGTGCAATGTTTTTTGAAAGTGCGTGATTTTTTTTATCTACTTTCTGAATATGCAATTAGATTTATGATTTTATGATTTTTCTAATATTGTCAATTTTTGGGCTTTGTTGTTCTCTGACTTATCTTGTTGATTACAGCCTAACAGTGGTTTGTAGGACATTTAAAAAGAAGACTAAAACACAGACTACTAACGAATTGTCTTGCAGGTTGCCTTGATCGATAGCATGCTAAACTTTGTGCTTGCATTTCATTTTGTTTTATTACAATAGGAACCCACATGCAAGACTTCTAAAATGAACTTCTATTTTAGTATTTTAGGAATGACAATGATGTTAGGAAACTATGCTCTCGCCCTTATGGGATGATAAAAAATATAGAAGCATTGTTGTCATTTTCTTATGTGTTTGAATTGTCTTTTAGATTATAATCCTAATAATTATATGAATGTATCCTCTCCCCTTGCCTTTATGGATCTTAGGTGTAAGAGAAACTCATATAATTCTTTTAGCGTGGCTACCTCCCAAATGCTTTAATAGAGCCAGTGAGAGTGGATTGCCCAACCAGTAACAGGCTAAAGCCAAGCCCTTCCAAACCAGTATATAAAAAATGCCATTGTGATTAGTCTCACAGTGGATAGGTGTGAATTCATTGTGGCAACCAAAATATCCTCTAGTACCCTAGTGGTGCGTAAAATTCCCTACATTGTTAAGGTGAAAACCTTACTTTGAAAGGATTGGGAGAGCCCCCTTAATTGGGAAAATGACTTGATCACAACCACCTGAACGGATGCCTTGGCGCAGAAGGTCAGAGATCGACTAAGACGTCCCACATTTTCATAGCTCTTAGCAGAGATAACAGTCCTTTAGGAAGTGATTCCCTTAGGATTCAAAGCTTGGTGTGCCTAAGAAGTGAGTGCACATGTAAGGAGGAGCCCGTGCCTCCAAGATTCTAAGTTGTCCACTATGAGTAAGCATGGCTGAACTTTGGTTCCAGTGGGAATTCAACAGATATTGCCCTGGCTTACTTAGGTTGTGATGTGACTGTTTCTTTTACAACAAACAATCTTCTTGATGTGTCTTGCGTGAGTGAAACATCAAAACATACACCAAACATCAAAACAATCAACAAACTTGCATTTTTAAGTGTCAAACTATCAACTTGCTCAATTTACTATCCAATCATTTTTAGTCTTCCTTGGTTGATCTAGATCAGATTAGATTACTTACCCCACTGTTAGAAGCTTGTTTACAGTTTGGATTCTTGCGTTGACCTCTTTAACTAGTAACCTTTGATTTCACAAGTGACCTTGTTTGGAGTTGGTGAGCTAGAAATCGTCCTTGTTGAGAAGACAAACCTTTAGATCCTTTGGTAACACACTTGGAGAGTTTTGGTAATGTCTTGTCCATTCACTTTCATACAAACTCAATTTCAATCAATATAACTTGGGTAAATCATCCTCTTGATCCATATGTGTTAGGGTATTCACCCGTTTAGTGGGCACCTCTGTGGCAGTGTTGATTTATGCCTCTTGCAAAAATTCTATCTTACCATCTCTCTATTGGACAAGTCAATGCCTTTACTATCCTAGTTTGGTACCAACATTTCTTAGGGTCATCCTATCACCTAGTACCTTTTCTTTAATGCTAGTTACAACAAGATATCAAGTAGATCAAGGAAAATGACCTCAATTAGTCTTCAACCAATTACCCTTAGTTCAAACTCGTCAAAAATGTAAGGGAAAAGAACCCATATTTGATCAATCACCTAGGAACAACTTAGAAGTTTGGTTTTATTCCAAGAGTCACCTTAGTGAGTTTAGTACACCCTTAGCATTTTCTTTCTTGGATATGGATATGAATTACACAATGACTCTATGAGAAAGAGAAGACATGGATAAACGTCTTGATGACATATTTGTGAAACATAGAAATACTATTTCATTTGGTGGTTCCTCTCGTGACAGTCAAACAGTCTCACCCCTTATCTCAACTAGATATATGGATGCACACCAAAGAGCTAAGAGAGGTAAGAGGAAAGCTTATCAAGATGAGCTATCACAACATGAAAACCAAGATGATGAACCCTATGACACTTGCGTAAATGCAACATACACCAATAATTTGTTTCGACATTCAAGACCAGGTTCACCACTCAAAAAATCTTCAAGATACATGAGCGAATGACTTAAGAGGATTGAGCATGAAAGGAAAGCCTTCCTAGATGAACAAGCTACAAAAGAAGAACAATTTAGACTCCTAGAGTTAGAGAGACAAACATTTCTAGAAATAGAAAGGAAATCTTTTCAGGAGGAACAAGATAGACTCTTGGCTCAACAACTTAATGACCAATTTAACAACATGCATGTTAGTGGTGGAAACAACTCTCCTCCACCCACTCCTCCTAAGAATCCATGAAGTGGAAGACATTCAAGAACACTGTCATGATCTCCTATCCCTAGAGGAAGAAGGGTTTCAAGACATGATCATTATAGGAGACTAACACCTCCTAGGAACTCAAGACAACCTTCACAATGTGCTCACCATGGTTCACAATATGGGGGTAGTAGCTCAAGTTTTGACCTCAGCTCCCAAGACTTCATGAAAATGCAACAAGAACCACTCTTACAGCAATATGTGGAGATATATTTAGAGAAAAACAAAGATAAGTTCCTAGAGAGATTAATCAACAAGGGTTCTAGAGTCCCCTAAAACTTTTATGTGGACAAGAAGATTAAGAAGCAAGGTCCATCTCAAGAAGAGGAGATCCAAAAACTTAAGAGCATGATGGAAAATATGTTAGCACCCAAGAATTCATTCTCACTAGATTTAATTTTTCCTAATCCTTTTGAAAAAAGTGTTAACATGAAAGACTTCCCTAGAAAGGTTGAGATCCCTCAATATGACAAATATGATGGGAATGGAGATCCACATGATCACGTGTGCCAGTTTTATACCACAAGTTTTAAGTTCCATCAAGATGACTCGTACCTCATGAGATTTTCCCAAGGAGTCTTAAGGGTCAAGTGATGGAATGGTTCACCAACATAACTCCCCCCATTAAGACTTTCAAAGAGCTTGTCCATTGATTTTTTCAACACTTTGCATACAATCTTTCAAGATCTATCACCATGTTGGACTTGTGCAACTTAAATCAAAATCAAGGGGAATCCTTTGTTATTTTCTTGCAAAGGTGGATACGACAATGCTCTCGCTACCCAAGGACCATTCCTAAAAATGAAAAGATTGAAATCCTTGTTAGCAACTTGGTTCCCGAAATACAGTATGAAGTTAGGAAGATGGTTTTAATTCCTTTGACACCATGGTTGAAACCACATGTAGGATTGAGGATGTTTTGAAAGAACAAGGAATTTTTACCAAACAGGGAAGAAAAAACAACAACAATGGTCAAAATAACAACCCTAACAAGGATAGAGGGAAGAAACCACATTGGAATAGGAACAAACAAGTGGTCAATGATGGAGTTGTGGACTTCTCCCAACCCAAAGATCAAACTCTGCTCCACTTGTCTAGTGTTGTTCAAGCCATGAAACTCAATGCATCTAATCAACAAGAGAACAAGCCAAGATACCAAGATAGCCCTAAGAAAGAAAGACATCAGTTTTCAAAACTTGGTGACTCATATGAGGATATCTTGAAAACACTTATCACCAATAACCTTGCACATCCTCAAGATCCCATGAAGCATTATATACCTAATGTTAAGCAACATTGGTGGGATGAGAAAGCCTTTTGCAAGTTTCACAATGGTATTGGACATGACATTGAAAACTACTGGAAACTCAAGCATATTATTCAAGATCTCATTGAGAATGGAAAATTTAAGGTAGATGGATTGAACACCAATGTCGATCATAAGGAATTCAAAGAACCATCTCCAAAGTATGAAAAGGGGGAAACCTCTAAAGCTAAGAATGGAAAGACTGAGATCAATTACACTAACATAGATGTAGAGAATTTTATCAACATGCTTAAAGTTGTAGAAGAAAATGTCAACATGATGAGGGGTAAAGATCCCTATGGTTATGATCTAGATGTGGACTCTCCTCCTATCTTTGATGAAGAACCCATTGTGGTGCTAAGGGGTCCTAACTCTAGAGCACCATTGCAAACTCTCAATGTTGTCACACGAATTCAAGGTATCATTGTCAATAGAGGACCCAATTCAAGTCAAATAAGTAAACCAAAGAAAGTGGCATCCAAGAATTTCACCTCAAAACCAGTAGTCAATCCTAAGTTGAGCTATAATCTTGTCGATTAGCTGCAAAGAACCCCAGCTTAGATTTTGATCTTTGAGCTCTTAGAGTTGTCCCTGAGACACAAGCAAGTCCTTGAGGATGCTTTGTGCACAACAAACATCCCCAAAAACTTAGACGTTGATTAATTCTAGAACATGGTTATCCATATTGCTAGCCCTCATTACCTTACTTTTTTAGAGGATGATGATAAAGCTTTGATCCACCCACACAATCTTTCCCTTCATATTGAGGTCATGATCCACAAAACCCATGTTAGGCGGGTGTTGATAGATGGGGGTGTTGGGCTTAATATTTGTTCCTTTAGTATTTTGAAAGAGTTGGGTTATTCTAAAAAATTCATAGATACCAAGAAAAGGATCACCATCAAAGCCTATGATGAGGCAGAAAGAAGTTCCAAGGGGTTGGCCATCCTCCCTGTTAGGATTGGCCCTGTTGAAAAAGATATCGTATTTCAAATAGTTGAGGTTGGCCCCCTTGTGTACAATATCTTATTTGGTAGACCGTGGATTCATGATATGCAAGTAGTTCCATCTACCTATCATCAGTTTGTTAAGTTCCCTTACAATGGAATAGAGATTTGCATAACTGGAGATAACACTTTATCTATTAACACAGTTTCAGCAGGAACTGATGTTCCCCTTAATACAGAAGTAGAATATTTTGATGCAACCTTAGCTGAATGTAAAGACAAGCTCAAGTCAGTAGACCTTGGCATGGGGGGGTATCAACTCAAATCCCTCACAACATTACTAGTTTCACCTTGGTCTTATGGAAATCCTTCACAAGAAAAGAAACCTTCCTCTTCAGCTATGACTTTATTTGGCACATTTGTAGAGTCCTCAGTGCCTATCCAAGATGAGAAAGAGGAGACATTTGTTAGAGACTGGATTTATAGAGAAGAGAAATACATGCACAATGATAACTTATCTCCCTCTCCTAAGGCTTATGGAAGAGGGTATACTTTTTTCAAATAGATGGGCTATCCTAGACATGGCCCTCTTAATCAAAAATTGGATGCACGAGCCAAACCTCTTGATCATGCTCTTTTTGGATGCAAGTCTAAGAAGCCGGTTGGCCTAGGATTTGCGAATCACAATAAGAACACTACTCCTATCCTGGATAGGTTGGATAGTGAAGATGAACCAGAATAGGTACCTAATTTGACAAATCAACAGGACATGTGTGAAGATTGGGTCCCTTCCACTAATCTCCTCTTGGGAGATTCAGATATTTCAGTCACTCATGCGTCAGTTGCAACTTTAGAACAAGATGGATCTGATGTAGAAGATGCTTTTAGAGAATGTCAATGAAAGAATCTTGTTCATTTAATGGGAAGAGAAGGTGTTACCATTGATGACACTAGGCCTTCCACATTAAGAGGTCCCAAAACTTCATGGTGTAAACATCCTAGTCGTAGTTCAGACACAAGTTCATATGAGTATGAATGAGACTCCTTCTCAGAGCCTTCTACAGTTGATATGGATATTGATGTTATCCACAATTATAGTTCTCAACCCAAGGTAGCCAATGAGTCACGTGTATGATTAGAGGATTTGAAGCCACATGTTGCCTTAGTGAACGATTATTCACTTGTTAGGAAGAATCCTGATTTGGGTAGCTTAGAAGGATACTTGGTAGACTCTAACTCTTCAGTCACCAGTGATAATATCATTCACATTTATAACCTTTAACCATTTTTTGACTTGTCTCTTGTTCATCTTGACCTCATTGATTGGTCCCAACGCTATCAAGAACCTGAGCTCTTAACATTTCAAAATGATTATGAGATAGCCTGTTACCTGAATGCCATTGAACTCGTAGTCTCTTCCACCAGTAAATCAGCTACCAGCATGACAGAGCCAGACATCAAGTACCTTAGTCACAAAATAAAAATAATAGGAGTTATGATGGTGAAAACCACTATGTGGCAGTGTTAGAATTGAAAATAGTAAAAATAAATGACATATCCAAGGGTGAAAACCTCTCCGAGGTGCCTAAGGATGAGGTACTTGATCGTCTCCATAGCTACTTTCAAGATAGATCTTTAGTTCTTATTGAACCAACACAAGCAATCAATTTGGGTATAGATGAGGCTCCACAGATAGTACACTTGGTTGAGTCCTTGTCACCACAAGAAAGAGGAGCTTACACAAGGAGCTTACACTAAGTTCTTACAAAAAAAAGAAGATTAACTTTGCTTGGATGTATTCAGATATGCCAAGGTTGGACATTAATCTTATCATGCATCACTTGTCCATAGCTTTGGGGGTCAAATCGATTAAACAAAAATTGAGAAAGATGCATCCTCACATAGCTCTCCTAGTCAAAGCAGAATTGGAGAAACTCCTTGGTGCAAGATTCATAAGAGCTATCACCTATGCTAAATGGATATCAAACATTGTACCAGTTTCCAAACATGATAAATCCATTTGATTTTCCACAAATTTTAGAGAAGTCAATAGAGCATGCCCAAAGGATGATTTTCCACTTCCGAATATAGACATGATAGTGGATATGACTGTGGGTTATGAGATTTATTCCTTGATGGATGGTTTTACCAGATACAATCAGATTAAGATAGCTCCTAAAGATCAAGAAAAGACTAAATTCACTTGTGTATGGGGTACCTATTGTTGGGACGTTATGCCTTTTGGATTAAAAAATGCAGGAGCTAGCCACCTATCAACGAGCTATGACAACCATTTTTCATGACATGATGCATAAAAACATGAAAGATTATGTGGATGAAACCTTGGCCAAGTCTCAGAAGAGAGATACATACTTAGACAAATTAGAAGTCATTCTAGATCACATGGAACAATTTCAACTAAGGTTAAATCCTAAAAAGTGTGCATTTGGAGTCACCTCTGGAAAACTACTCAAATTCATCATTTCAACAAAAGGAATAGAGGTAGACCCTGAAAAAGTCCAAGCAATCATAGATATGCCACCTCCTAGAAACATTAGTCAAATGAGAAGTCTTCAAGGACGTCTTCAATTTATAAGGAGATTTATTTCACAATTGGCGGATAGAGCTCAACCCTTCAACAAGAACTTACACAAAGGAGTCAAATGTGTTTGGAATGAGGATTGTCAAAAGAGTATAGATCAAATCAAGAAGTACTTGGCAAATCCTCCCATTTTAATTCCTCCTATCCCAGGGAAACCACTTATTCTATAGATTTCAGTGACAAAATCTTCCTTGGGGGCATTACTAGCTCAACTTGATGAAAATGGGAATGAAAGAGCAATATACTATATTAGCCGCACTCTTGTTTCATATGAGGTTAACTACACTAGCATTGAGAAAGATTTCCTTGCAGTTGTGTTTTCTTCCCAAAAGTTGTGACATTACATGCTTGCACACACTATACACCTCATAGAAAAAATAGATCCACTCAAGTATTTGCTAGGTAAGGCTGCCCTCACATGTCGACTTGCTAAATGGATGATGATCCTTTCAGAGTTTTACATAGAGTATATTAATTGAAAAGAAATCAAAGGACAAGCCATAACATATCAATTGGATAACTTCCCACTACAAGATAATGCACCTATTCAAGTTGACTTGCCAGATGAGCACCTCATGTATCTGACTAAAAGAACATGGAAGATGTCCTTTGATGGATCCTTTATGAAAAATGGTTTAGGATTTGGTGTGTTGTTTGTTTCTCCTCATGGGTACACGATTCCTAAGTCTTACAAATTATTGTTCCCATGTAAAAACAACATTGCTAAGTGTGAAGCTTTAAGAAATGGACTTAAGATGGCCATAGAATGGAGAATCACATAGTTACACATCTATGGGGATTCACAACTGATAATCAACCAAGTTAATGATGAATATCAAACAAAACATGAGAAAATGGTACCTTACAAGCAAATGGTTGATTCCTTGAAATGATACTTCACATTTGTCACATTTTACCAAATCCCAAGAGCAGAAAACAAAGTAGCTAATGCTATGGCTACACTTGCTTCACTCCTTTAGTTAGAGAAACATGAATCTAGATTTGAATTCCAAGTGGAAGAACTACATCACCCTATCTATGACTCCCAAGAAATCCATGTCATTTGTACCCTTGTTGGTCGTGAGTCATCTCGTTATGGTGCCATTTACTCATACCTTTGTGATGACATTATACCTGAAACCTTTAACCAATCTTAACACAGAAACCTTACCCAAAATGCCTCTCACCATTCCCTTATCTTTGGTGATTCGTATAGGAGGGGTCTAGATGGAACACTTCTTAGATGCTTAGTAAAGGAAGAATCTGACCAAGCATTAGTTGACATCTATGAGGGCATCTATGGGGGACATTCCAATGGTCTTTCCATGGCCTGAAGGTTGCTTAGGGTAGGTTACTATTGGCCTATGATGCAGATTGATGTAGTAGCTTTTGCAAATTCATGTGAAAAGTTTCAAAAACATGGTAACCTGATACATGCTCTAGGCAGGGAGCTCATTCCTTCTATATCTCATTGGCCATTTAAGCGTTGGGCCTTTGATCTTGTTGGGAAGATTCATCCCAACTCATTAGGTGGACACAAGTTTATTATCACTGCTACTGATTACTTCACTAAATGGGTCAAAGTTGTCCCACTTTCTGTTGCCTCAGGAAAGATAGTCTCTCTATTCATTCTGAACCATATCATCTATCGATATGGAGTGCCTTCCAAGATTATTACTGACAACGGAGGCCAGTTCAAAAATAAGGTCCTTAAACAACTCTGCAAGAAATTCAAGATTAAACAACATTGGTCCTCCATTTACCTCCTACAAGGAAATGGTCAAGCAGAGGTATCAAACAAAACCATTCTTAAAATCTTGCATAGAACAGTCTGCAAGAATGGTTGAGATTGGCACTTACAGATAAATCCAGCTTTGTGGGCCTATAGAACGAGTATTCATACTCCTACTAGGGCTACAAATTTTGTCCTTGCATATGGCGCTGAAGAAGTGTTACCTTTGGAGGTTGAGATTCCTTCACTTTGAGTTTCCCTCAAAGGTCTAGTTACAGATGAAGACTACCGCGCTATGAGACTTCAAGAGTTAGAACTTCTAGATGAGAAACATCAAGCGCAATTTGACCATATGTGGTTTTATCAAAAGTGCATGTCCAAAGCCTTCAACAAAAAGGTTCACCCTAGAGAATTCCAAGTGGGAGATCTTTTCCTATGTGAAAATCCCAAGAATCAATAGCATAGAGATCAAAACGGAAAATTTAAACCTAATTGGCTTGGACCTTACATCATCACAGTAGATTTTGGGTCAGTGCTTATTTGCTGTCTATAGCAGAGCGAGAGTAGCTCCATGATCCTATCAATGTCTTGCACCTGAAGAAGCTCTATCCATGATGCCCATTCTGTCTGGGGGCATCCTTTGTACATACTTATTGATCCTAAAAAAATTCAAAAAAATGATATATTGCCAAAAATTCTAAAAATTGGAAAATGTCCTAAAAAATGATCATCTTAGTGAAAACCTAGCAATAGGTGCTTTGATGTATCTCCAAAAAAATTATATATTCCAAAAATACAAAAAAAATCAAAAAATTAAAAAATTAAAAAAAAAAATAGAAAAAGTGCCTTGGTCAAAACCTGGAAATAGGCGCCTTGGTAGAAAAAAATTGCAATTAAATCCAAGTGGTAAAAACCTAGAAACGGGGGCTACTTGAGGCCTTTGTACCCCTGTTTCTTAGCATGAGTCCTTGACACTTAGCCTTTCTCCATCATGCCTTGTCCTTGTTGCTTTGGTCTGGAATTGGTCTTTGTCTTTGTCTAGGGGGCATAACTGTGTTAGTTTTGGTCTCTTCAATGCATTAGTCTTTAGGAAACCTCGCAAAAGGTGTTTTTCAACACCACCCCAAACTATATTTTTAAATACAACCCCTGACATCGAGTGTTTTTCAACACTTATTGGTTTGGTCTTACCCAGTTTTGTCATGTGATCTTACCTTCTTGCAAGCATTCGATCCTTATCCTCAGAACTCAATATCAGTTCACACACTTAAATTTTTAAACACAACACTTAATGTTTGAGCTATGTCATGATCTTTTCTTTGTGTGCTGACTGTTATTGATTTTCGTTGAGTGTCCTTGTCTAATAAGTCTCTCTGGGATGCATAGCTAGAGGACTTGGGGCATGGGGAATATTTTTATTTTCTTTATGCTTGTGGGTGTGGTATTGAAACTCTTGAGTCTCTTGTTGTTCCCTTGACACACATAGGAGACTTGAGGCTTCATCCTTGACTATTTTTGCACAACCGTTCTTCTGGTCATCCTGGCATCTATGCCTTGATGCGAGCGTGGTTTTGCTACATTAAATTGGGTAAGCTAACAACGAAGTCATCTTGACCTTTATGCCTTTGATTCTTATGTTAGAATCTTTCCACATTCCAATCTGATATAAATCACATTCATATCTTCATAGTTACGCTTGTGACTAGTGATGATTGTGTGATTTTCTGATGTCTGTTAATAATGGCCCAATGATAAAAATAAGTTCCTTAACATTCTCTAATGAATGATGAACACAAATTACTAGGTTACAGACGCTCTATTGCAAGTACACCTTTGCATTTTCATGTAGCTTGCATTGCTATACCTCATGTTAGTTTTCATTTTTAGGCTGCATTATGAGTTTGAGAGGGTTTTTCCTTCATCTTGCATGTGGACTTTTAATCAACTGTGGTCATGTTTTGATCTTCATTTCCTTATCTTATTTCGTGATCTCAATCGACATTTTCCATCTTAAACAGTTGATTGATTTTGGGGCATTCTCTCTCTTAAGGCAAATTCTTTTTCTTCTCTCCATTTCTTTCCACCTCTTCCAAACTTCTATCTTCCATTCGCTTTCACCCCACTTCTTTTCTTCTAATTCAGCCTTGGGGCATAATATTTTGTTCTTGATGATCTACCTTGGTTTTGTGATCCTTATATCTTTCGTCTTACATCAAGAAGCTTATCTTTAGTTTGATTTGATCAAATTTATAAATTTTTTGTTTCTCCTCTATCTCATTTCAATTTTGATCATGAGGGGGCAGTACCAATCAAACTTCAATCATTGATTCAAATTTATCAATCCTATCACTTTCTCTGCTTGGGGAAACCTTTCTTAAGATTCTTATCTTGGACATGTCAATTACCTATTTACAGGGGTGTTGACTTGTCTTTTTCAATCAGCTTATCTTTGTCTTGATGTGTTCTCGTCTGTCGATCACATGTCTGGGTTATTTTGTGATCCCAAATTGATCTCACACTTCAACTGCATTCTTTGACTACATGTGTTCCCATAAAGATCACACATTAGTCAAAGAGGGGCAAATGTATGCACCCTAAAATGGTCTCCTAGACTATGGGCCCCCATTCTTCAATTTATCAAATTTCTGAATCAATGCTTTGCAATATTTTCAATTTAAATCAATTTCCTTGATCAAATCATAATTAATTCAATTATTTCAATATTTCCTAAGGTTTGATCATTTCATCAGTAATCTTATTTAATTAAAGGAAAAAATCCTTTTTAATTAAATAAAATGATCTTATTTAATTAAAAGAAAATCCCTTTTAATTAAATAAAATAATCTTATTTAATTGAAAGAAAATCCCTCTTTTAATTAAATAAATAAAATCCCCACTTAAAGCTCTCTTTATGATGAAAAAGGGATATAAATCAAATAAATAAATAAATAAAAATTCTTTTTTCTCTACACATATTCCTAAGTGGTGGGCTTTTTCCTCTTACTTGCCTTTTTAGGGATTTATTCCACATTGCTCTTGAGGATGCATTACTCTCCACACTTTCCTTTATAAGGAGCCCTCTCCTTCTCATTTAGGGATCAGAGAGATATCAAGTTTTCATGTTATTGTTTTGCTGCAGGTTTGGAGAGAAATTTTAGAGGAGAGTTTGAGAATTTGAGCTTGAACCATGAAAATTCTCTTCTTCTTGTCTTCTTCTCTCATACATCCATGGCAATCCATTTAGAGTAGATTCATGTTAATTTAGATTCATATTTCCTTTCAATAGATTAATCTTGCATATTTCTTTCATAGATTAGTTTGCATATTTCCTTTCATGAATTGTTATCATATAGTTTAGTTTGCTTTCATGCATCGTTATCATATAGAATAGTTTCCATTTTCATTTGCAATGCATATTTGATGATCATGGAGACTAGCATTCTTTCTCTTCCTCTTTAAATCTCTCATTTCATGGTGTACTTGCATGGGCATAACTAGGTCTAAACTGAGGGAGGGCCTTCATTACAAACCCTTGCACTCCATGAATAGGGAGCTATGAGTCACCATTTGAGACCTCATTCTTCAGCAATCTTGAATACAATGACTCATAGAAGTGTGTCAACATTTTAGCACACATTTTTGTGCCCATCGTGGGGCAGAACATCCATTTCTGTCATCACATTCAAAAATTCCCTCTATATTCTATCTATTATTCTCTCAGTGTCTTTGAAGCTCTCATTTTGAGCCAAATCTAACCCCACCATCATGTCCAAATCGTCATTTCAGTTGAAAATGACTATACACTTGCCCATATTTGACAAAAGTCAAATCTATGGCAAATATTTTTGCCCAAATAAGCTTGCAAAAAAATCAAGGCATATTTCAAATCATCTCTGCACTTAGCCCGAGGTATATTTTAAAAAAAAAATCTGAAAAAAAATAAAAAATAAAATTAAAAAACTAAAAAAATCAAATTTTATTCACTGTGTTAAATTTGATGGCCATATGACCGTCAAAATATGGACCTTCTGTGACGGCCCCCAGCCTGTTAATTTTAATGTTGCACTCTGCTGACCTTAGTAGGGTTTGAAAAGTCTTACCCTTCACCATTGAGCTTTTTGGTTTTGCAGTCTAACTTCAAACAATCATATCTTGCTCATATTAGGTCCAAATTGAGTGCAATGTTTTTTTTATTTTGGGTAGAATTGTCTGAAGATTTCTGGGTTGTTCTTAGTTGTTGTATTCCCCTCTCTTTACATTTTATATTATGTATATATATATATATATATATATGTGTTTGAGTGGCTTTCACACCTTTTTAGGGTGAAAAGACACAACTCTTATTACAAATTATTTTGAAAAAATAATAAACTAACTAAAAAATAACTACCTAACTTTCGGATTTGGCTTTGGTCAAAAATCCAAAACACCTCGTGAAAAGCTAATATTTCTTCTAGAGAGAGGAAATGCGATTTCCCAAACTGGGTCATTTTTAGATTTTTAAAATTTGACCATCTTTATCCTCTGTCGAAATCATCTTTGTAGCAGGTCTAAATTCTAGCATTTTCTGAAGGCTTCGATTAGTTTGTTCTATTTATTTGTGTCATAAAGATTCCTTCCTTTGATCTTTTTTTTAATGGATAAACATGCTTCTTGATAATGGATTGGGACTTCTAAATTATCAAAATTTAGGGTACCACAAAAGGGGAAAGACACAAAATGCATAATTTAACTGTACTAAGAAACTAAATTGAGACAGTGGGGGAGAGTCAGAGAGAGAGAGAGAGATGTGTACTTGTTTAGGATTTTGAAGGTTGTACTTGTTGAGCCTATTGACCTTGCGATGACCCTTCTCCAACTTCTAAAGAATGGGCTTTTTCACCTTGCAATGACCCTTCTCCAACTTCTAAAGGTTGGGCTTGTTCACCTTGCGATGACCCTTCTCCAAATTCATAAGGATCTGCTTCTCAAGAATTTCTTGTATACATTTAGATATTTAGTTATTTTAAACAAAAGGGTCTAATTGGGTCTAATTATGTTTAATTATGTCTAGTTGTGTCTAATTATGTCTAATTAGGTCCTAAAGGGCCTAATTGTGTCTAACTAGGTCCTAAAGGGTCTAGTTAGGTTATAAAGGGTCTAATTAGGTCCTAATTGGATCTAATTAGGTCCTAAATGGTCTAATTGGGTCATAATTGGATCTACTTGTCCTAATTGGATCTAATTAGGTCCTAATTGGGTCTAATTGGGTCGCAATTGTCTAGGTAATTATATCTAATTAGGTCCTAAAGGGTCTAATTATCTCTAATTGGATCTAATTAGGTCCTAGAGGGTCTGATTGGATCTAATTAGGTCCTAATTGGATCTAATTAGATTCTAAAGGGTCTAATTAGTTCCTAAAGGGTCTAATTAGGTTATAAAGGGTCTAATTAGGTCCTAATTGGATCTAATTAGGTCCTAACGGGTCTAATTGGGTCTAATTAGGTCCTAAAAGGTCTAATTGGATCTAAGTGTGTCCTAATAGGTACAATAAGGTCTAACATGTATAATCGAGGGTCTAAGTGGGTCTAAGTGGGTCTAATGGGGTCTTAAGGGGTCTTAAGGGGTCATATAACCTATCATAGGTCCAAATAGGTCTTGGGTCTAATTAGGTGGACTAAAGGGTATAATTGGATCTAATTAGGTCCTAATTGGATCTAATTGTCCTAATTGTCCTAATTGGATGTAATTAGGTCCTAATTGGGTCTAATTGGATCCTAATTGTATCTAATTGGATATAATTAGGTCCTAAAGGGTTTAATTGGATCCAATTAGGTCCTAAAGAGTCTAATTGGATCTAATTAGGTCCTAAAGGGTCTAATTAGGTTTTAAAGGGTCTAATTAGGTCGTAATTGGATCTAATTGGATCTAATTACATCCTAATTGGATCTAATTAGGTCCTAATTGGATCTAATTGTCCTAATTATTCTAATTAGATGTAATTAGGTCCTAATTGGGTCTAATTAGATTTAATTAGGTCCTAATTGGGTCTAATTGGATCTAATTAGGTCCTAAAGGGTTTAATTGGATCTAATTAGGTCCTAAAGGGTCTAATTAGATCTAATTGGAACCTAAAGGGTCTAATTAGGTTATAAAGGGTCTAATTAGGTCTTAATTAGATCTAATTGGATCTAATTACATCCTAATTGGATCTAATTAGGTCCTAATTAGATCTAATTATGTCCTAATTGGGTCTAATTGGGTCTAATTGGGTCCTAATTGGATCTAATTAGGTCCTAAAGGGTTTAATTGGATCTAATTAGGTCATAAAAGGTCTAATTGGATCTAATTAGGTGGACTAAAGGGTCTAATTAGGTTATAAAGGGTCTAATTAGGTCCTAATTGGATCTAATTGTCCTAATTGGATGTAATTAGGTCCTAATTGGGTCTAATTGGATCCTAATTGGATCTAATTAGGTCCTAAAGGGTTTAATTGGATCTAATTAGGTCCTA
>MU226895.1:6446183-6459099 GCA_018584345.1 Thuja plicata
TTAAATCTTTTAATTAAATAAGAGGAATTTTATATAATTAAAAGAGAGATTAAATCTTTTAATTAGATAAAAATGATCAAACCTTAGAAAATATTGAAATAATTGAATAATTGAATTAATTACAATTTGATCAAGAAAATTGATTTGAATTGAAAATGTTTCAAAGCATTGATTCAGAAATTTGATAAATTGATAAAATAATAAATGGGGCCCATAGTCTAGGCGACCATTTTAGGGTGCATACACTTATATTCTTAGCTAAAACATTTTGTGCAAAAATTTTGACAAATGCTCTAAAGATGTCCCATGAGAAGAATTGTTAGCAAGAATTTTCAGATTTGACAATCATCAATTTGGTTGTTATCTTGTACCAGTTCTTGGTCATTGTTTAAGCAAATGATGTTACGCTTTGGCACAATGATGTATTCTACACCACACATATGTCTATACCTCCATTTCTTGCATACATTTCAGTGAGAGCATCTCATCTTCAACAAACCTCTTCATGCGGCCTCCCTTTGAGGCATTGTATCAAACAATTAATAGATACTCTCTATTTCTCTATATTTTGTGCACATAATTTGCAGGACAGTTGCTAGACCCTTTTCAACAAGTACATTTTTTGTAGACTTCCAACCCATGAGACCACATTTCATTATGGCATCCATTCGAATAATTTGTATGTATTTTCAATTTCATGAAATAACATTATTGGGAAATTCTATCAAACATTTTTAAATAGACATCAATGCTCTGGTTAGCAAGGTTCCATCTTGCACACGCACAAAGGATGTTAGAAAACATTATGGGATACAACTTGTGATGTTTGAAGGTGATTGTGATAATGCTCTAATCTACTCTCTAAATTAGATTTTGTTTCTATTTGAAGTTTTAGTGTGACCAATCTCATAGATCATAAGGGAAAATATTTTTTTGTTGAAGTTATTAGATTTTTACAGAACATAGTAATAGTGGAAAATCATTTTTGGTTTTGGTATTGAAGAGATTTATATTATATCCACTATTACACTTGACCAATGGCTCAATGCAATAACCCACTATACAACTTTTAAATGGATGGCTCAATTTTTTATGAATATCTGACGAGTAACAGGGATAAGGTTTTACCCCCCTCACTATATGTTGATTTGGAATTTTAGTGTTTGTTACACTGTTTCATTGAAGTAAAAATCTAATGATATTCAACTAATTCATCAAATTTTAATGTACTTTTATATTTTATTTTTTATGAATAGTGCCTTTTCAATTAATAAAATATCAAAGTTACATATCCACAAAAAAGGGGCCGAGGGATATAAAAATCACCCCGCAGAGTTCACACGGCCAAGCCAGAAATAGAATACAACTATTCATAAAAAAAAATAGGCATAAAGCCATTAAGCAACAAGAGCAGTGGCAGAAGGAGGAAGATCTTTATGATCAGAACCCCACACATCATTGGGGTTAACAGGAGGGTCAGGAAGCGACCATCCATCATCTTCAGCTTCTTCTTTATCTTTCTCTTCTGCCCTAGGCGGAGAAATGGCTAAAGCCAGGCGGGGAAACTTGGAAGAGGTGGCAGGATATCAATCAGAGCCACGACGAGAACCAGGAGCATCAGGAGGGGCAGACTAAGCCAGAGCTGGAGGCCACCCAGAGTACGACGAGGTAGAGAAGTCGAGCGGTGCTGCCAATCGTCGATGCCACCTCTGAGAGAGTGGTGTCGGGTGCCTGAGACCGCGGGGTGCATGAGCGGCACACTGAGGAGCTGCGCCCATGGCAGCGGCCTCTAGGAGGAATACCTTCAGTAGAAATGGCATCAGGAGGAACCCTGGCAATAGTGCAGGGAGCATTGCCCCAATGATTGAGCAGCTCCTGCAGGTGAGCCACTTCTAGAGCCACTTTATTGGCTTGAACTTGAATCTGCATCATAACATTATTACAAATGCAAGCCTTGTTATACAGAGCAACATTCGTATCAAGAAAGCTGTGAGAAAAAATATCAACATTCCTATCTTTCCATAAAGTGAACAAAATCTCCATCCTGAAAGTATGCCAAATCTGGATAAACTTGGAGGGAAGTCTAGTAGAATCTCCTAAGACAATCATGTGCCAGGAAAAAGGCTCAGGCTGAAAGGGCTTGAAGAAATCATGAATCCACTGCCAATACTGTTGAGCTCTCCTACAAAACCAGAAGATGTGTAAGAAAGATTCAGGCTGACCACAGAAAGGACATTGAGGGTCATAAAAACCCAGATGTTTGAGCCTAGGGCCAACTAGGAGCCCTTGAAAAAGCAGACACCAAGCAAAAAGAGCCATTTTGGGCTCCGTAATGGCAACCCAGATGGTTTGAAAGTGAGAGCTCCAGTGAGAAGTGGAAGAATGAATATGCCATCTCTGATTAAGGGTATCCACCATCGGAAGATGGGGGAACAACCACCTATAACCCAGCCTTGGTTTGTAATTGCTAAAAGGCATGGCAGGATACCATTTCCAATCCTTCCACTAGGGCTTGACAGTCTGAATACCAATCTTATGAAGCAAGTTGGCAGGAATCGTAGAAACCAAAAGATCAAAAGTCTGGCAATCAGAGCGAGCCAAAAGATACTAAACCTGCATATCCTCCCATGAACGGAGACCCATAGAGGCTCTAGAGAAGAGGTCCTTGGGTGTCCAGATTCCACGTTTGAAAAAATGTAGAGCACTAGTCCCTTGAGTCTTGGCCAGGGGGATGCCTTGAATAGAAAACAACGGAGACCACCAGAGGCTCTGCAGAGTGAAAGAAAGACCATTGCGAAAGGCATCACCATCCCAATGGAGCCAGGGATTAATAGCTTCCCAAGCTTTCCAAATGCTCTTGATGATGAAGGTACCCTGAATTTGAACAGGTTCTTTCATAGTGAGCAAGGTTTGGAGACCAATGCCCTTCCAAGCCGGCCTGTGAACTGGGAATCCAGAAGAGATGCAGTGCCTGACAAGAATTTTCTAGGCCTCATCACCAGTAAGAGCATGGATAATCCACTTCACACAGAGAGCATGCCCCTGTCTCTAAGTGGAGAGAAGGCCAAGGCCTCCATAATCACGAGGAAGGAAACAGAACTCCCAGGCAACCCTATGAAACCCATGGCCGTCAGCACCAGAGGCCCAAAGAAAATCTCTGAGCAGATGTTCCATCTTGAGATAAGAAGCCTTAGAGGGATCCCAACATGAGGAGTAGTAGACATGAGTAGCAGCCAACACTTTGGAGCAAATCTGAAATTTCCTAGCAAGGGAAAGAGGCTTGCAGATCCAATATTGCAGCTTTTTTTCAATCTTGACAATCACAGCATTCCATAAATCCATAGAGGAGCCATGGAAAGCAAAGGGAATGCCCAAGAAGTGGAAAAATTCCCCATGCTAAACCCATTTCTAGCCAAAATTATTAAACCAGGTAGGGGTTGGAAGAAAAGACTGTCTGAAACAAAGAGTTTTAGACCATTGGATAGAAGATCCAGAGGCTTGACAAAAGGTGTCCAGGCATTTCAAGGCATTGGAGATGTTCTCCTCATCCTCAATAAGAGTGAGAAATGAGTCATCAGCAAAGTGATCGTTAACAAGCTGGGAAGAGGAATCAGGAAGGGAAATGCCACGAACCAAACCAGAGGAAACAGAGTTTGCAAGAAAATACCCAAAGCCTTCAGCAACAAGCACATATAAGGCAGGAGCCAATGGACAACCTTGCCGGATGGATCTAAAAATCCCAAAAGTATCAAATTGAGACCCATTGATGGTAATGGACGCAGAGGTATCACCAAAAAGCATTTCCACAGACTGCAGGAAGTGAGGACCGAACCCAAGAGCTTGAAGCATAGCAAGAATAAAAGGCCATTTAATGCGGTAATAGGCTTTAGCAAAATCAATTTTGAGGAACAGGTAGCCTGCTAGATTGGCGAGCTCATTCCATCCCTTCCCAGACAACAATAATGTTGTCAAGAATATACCTGGATTTAATAAAACCAATTTGTTCAAGGCGGACAATAAGAGGAAGGAGATGTCTGATTTTAAGAGCTAACACTTTGGCAATTATCTTGTAGGAGACGTTCAACAAGGTGATGGGCCTCTAGTTGCAGATATCCTTTGGATCACCAGATTCAGGTATAAATTTGATATTCCCTTTATTAATTAAAGTACCCAAACTTTTATTTTGAAAGGCCTCGAGGTAGACTTTGTGTAGGTCATGACCAACAGCATCCCAAAGGTGTTTGTAGGACTCGCAGGTGAAGCCATCGCATCTTGGAGATTTATCATTGGCCATAGAAAAAGCCGCTTCTCTGAGGTCAGAGATGGTAAGAAATTGCTCACAAAAGGCATGTTGCTTGACCACTATGTGGTTTGGAGTAACAACAATACAAGCCTTAAGAGCCTCTTCTCGCGCAACAGAATTACCCTACGATGCAAACACTTGTTCATAATGTTGAACAAAAGTCTGAAGAATGGCCGAAAGCTTAGTAAGGGTTTCAAATCCTTTTTTAATCTTTTGAATACCAACATTGGTATGCCAGGCTTTGAGAGCATGAAAAAAATCCTTAGAGGATTTATCGCCCACCTCCAACCAGTGGAGGTGAGCTTTGATTTGAGCTCCACAAGCAGCATAGGCATCAGTAATTTTATTCTCATGTCGGAGTTGGGCCAACTTAAGCTAGAGAGAAGAATCAAAGGGGTTCAATGCAAGCAAATCAACAGCATTGCGAAGATCCGTAGTGTTAGCTTCATAAGCACGCTTCCTGTAGCAGGCTAACTGACAGCCGTAAATGCAAAGAAATCTTGCAGTACGAGTGATGGCATCATTCCACCATTGAATCCAACCAAGATGACTGTGGGGCCGAGGTTCTAAATTCCAAACTTGAAGAATGTGAGCAATTATGGAGGCATGCGTCAGCACTGATGTGTTGAGATAAAACTACGCCTAGGTAGCCCTTCTGGCAAAGGACTGCCAAGTGATGGAAAAAAAATGGGGAAGTGATCTGACAGGGTTACAACTATCTGAGGAATCACAGGTAGGCCTCAATCTTCAGAAAAAGAGAAAAAGGATTGAGCCGTTATCATAGCACGATCTAGCCTCTTAAATATGCGGTCAGAGCCAACTCTGAAATTAGACCAAGTATGCCAAACCCCACCCTGCTGGCAGTAGTTAGCATTGGGATCAAAAAGGCCCAGCTTCTCTCTCCCCAGCTGTCCAGCAAAAAGGCGTAATCCCTTCCTTGTCAGAGGCCAGCTCAACCATATTAAAATCCCCACACATAACCCAAGTAGCAGGATGCAGATTGTCTGCCAGCCAGCACCAAAGTTGAGATCTTTCGACAACATCATTGGGGGCATAAACATTAATGATACCAAAAGAATGATTATGAAAAGATAGCAAAATCTAGGTGACACGCTGCATCAGATCAGATCCATGAGCAATAACAAAAGAATGAAGGCGAGGTGACAAAATAGTAATGACACCACCTTTACCAGCTTCATGCTGAGAAGAAAAAACAATGTCGTCCGACCATATGACACGACAGGCAGAGTTAAGCAGGAACCCAGAAATTTTAACCTCTTGTAATCATAACACGTCTAGATTGTGAAGTCTGTGATAGGTATCACGAACATAGTAATTTTTGGAGAGGTCAGTTAGACCTCGCACATTCCAAGACAAAAAATTCATAAAAAATCTTGCATGGTTTCCTCGTCCCCAAGAGAGGAGAAACTATTCTTTAAGAAGGCTAGTACAGAGCCAAAGATGGGGAGTAAATCTCCAGAAGAGGTAAACCGCCTTTTATCTGGGTTTGTCCGTGTGTCCATCAGGACTGCGAGACCGACGCAAAGACCGAGAGGAAATCAAAGAATCCGCTGGCGGCGCGAGCACCACTTCTGGAGTGGAAGGCTTCATGACAGAGCTTTTCCCCTTAATAACAGGGTTTGAAATAAGCGGTGATGGCACAACAGTGGAAGGAGGAGATTTTCCAACTAGAGGTTCCAGAGGTGACACAATAGCGGAAGTGGCTTGCGTCATCTTGGAGCTTGAGGCATTCCTACCTTTTCACGAAACTGTAGTCCATTATTTTTTTTTCCATCTTCTGTATTTTTGGCCAGTGCTACCTTTGGCGGTGGCTTTACTCGAGGGGTAGCTAGCGGGCAATCCTTAATCTTTTGTTCTGCTGATTGACACCGATAAAAAGTGTTGGGCAGGTTCAAATAGAGCAATTTTTAAGAAATGGTGAGAGAACCAACCTGGATTTTAACAGTGTCCTTGAGGTTTCTAGAAAGGTCGATCTCAACACAGACACGCTTCTAGGGATGGGCATTGAAAAATTTGTCATGTTCCATGAAAAGGACCTTACCGAGGGTTTTAGCAATGGACTCAATAAATGGCCAGCATGGCAAAGGGAGACCATGAAACTCAACCCAAACAGGAACCCTAAGTTTCTTGTCATCCGAGACTGTGAAGTCTCGAGACTATCTCTAAAAAATAAGCAGGGATGACCTAATAGTCTAGGGCCCGCGACTAAAAGCCACTTCCGCCTGGGAAGGGTTAACAAAACAGAAAAGAAAAAAACCTTTGGTAAGGTTTTGCACATCGTCAAGGCAGACCCCATGAGGGGTCCAGCTCTTGTTTACCCAATCTTTGAGGATACTTTCAGGAGGAGTA
The DNA here is from genome assembly GCA_018584345.1 of Thuja plicata. Classification (NCBI taxonomy): domain Eukaryota; kingdom Viridiplantae; phylum Streptophyta; class Pinopsida; order Cupressales; family Cupressaceae; genus Thuja; species Thuja plicata. The sequence goes on from MU226895.1 coordinate 6,452,857, forward strand.
TGACCCACAACATATCCAATCAAAGTATGCTTTTCTAACCATTCACATGCAGAATCAAATTCTTGCAAATTAAGAACAATATCAGGTTTACCTCATGAAAGACCTTCGAGATGAACTTGCGAGGATGTTTGTTCAGAGGAGGCACCATGGATTTCTAAAGCTTCAACTCGCACACCAGCATCAACTGTTGGGCCAAATTTGGCCGGAGCCATACTAAAAGCTAACCCTAATGCAAAAATCCTGCAGTAAATGCGGTATGACAGATGGAAAGCTCAGAGAAAAGACACAGACAGGACACCGTACGCATGAAACCCTAACAGAGCTCAGGTAGCTTTTTCAGCAATGCCACTTTTACAGTTTTTATTTCATTTATTTCTGTAAAAGAGAAGAGAGCCATCATAAAATACCAAAAAAAAAATGAACTTTGGACAACTGTTCCATCAAATTTCAATGTAGTTTTAAGAATTCATTTAAGAGTTTCATTTTGCTTAATATTTTTTTGTTATTGGGTTTGTCTATACTAAAAAAAGCTTTTGTTTCTTTTAACCTTTGCCAGCATCGTCGCAACCTGTCACAAAATACGATAGCCATCAAAGGATAGCCAAAAAAATGTGGCCAAGATATGCACAAAAAAATACTTATTGAAAAGCCTTAGAGAATTCGAGCAAACGCAACTGGCAGGTGTAAATCCATCTATTTCTGTTGTGAATCTCTCTGATTACCTTGCTGGCAATTTAATTCATTTTGAACTAACGTGCTAGTTAATTCAATTTACAAGTTTCACTCCACCGTGGTAGATGATTCAAGTTACGGCCAAAGCAGGCATCACTTCAATAAGTGAATTCAAATGAAAGGAAACTATCTATTTTAATTCAATACGTGAATTATAGTTCATATATACGAAAATAGAAATATGACAATTTATATAGTAAGGGTTGAGATTTTTTCATAGTCCACGGTACCGAGAATAAAGAGTGTACACAATTTTTTATTTTTATTTTTTTTTTACTGTAGGAAGCCTTTCGACTTAATAAGTTTATGTGAACAAGTAATAGAATGTACCATTGGATAGAAGATAAGAATGTTTGAAAAACTTGTAAGACATTAGAAGCACCATGACAACTAATCCTCCTTCAAATCATTAGATAAATGCAATCGAAGAGTGCAAAAATTTATACCTGTTGATGATATATAGAGTTGATGATATATAGAATAGAGAGAACTATATAAGAATAATTTAAAGAAAATTTTCTATCTTAACCTATTGTTTAATACATTTCACTATAGTCCTTGAAAGGTCAAATAGACTTTTGTACTTATGAGAAATGATGAATATAGAAATAATGAGAGACTTTCCTTAGTCAGTTACATGGTGTATTGACAAAAAATAATTTATTATTACAAGTGAATGAAAAAATAAATAAAAGTATTTAGTATCAAATAGAGTAAATTTGTTCATAAAAAAATTGTAATTGTTCTTTTATCTTGGAATCTAGATTGATCGCCTTACCCTAGTTAATCTGGTCTAACCAAAAGGTCAATGAGATTTAGGTAACTAGTCTTTGGTAGTGTGCGAGTCTTCTTAGAAAGGCATAGTTATTTCCAAAATTATCTTCAACTCAATGGAATGTTGGTGATTACACTACCGCTTTCCTCCCAATGAGCTACCTTGGAGATTATATAAGAAATAGTACATGTTCTAACTTACGTTGGTCATACTTCTTATTTGGTCAAACACGTGACTTTTTCAAAAGGAGTCATTGCATGGTTCATTTTTAATATTTTAATTATATAGTTAGTATATCATAAGAACCAAAAAATTCAAATAAACCGAAGCTCTTTGGAAATGCATATTTATATATAAGATCAACTATATAAAGTTTATTGAAAAAATTGTACCAAAAATATAAACTACATTAATCCAACAACGGATTAATAATTGATAAAATGAATCCCATTTTGAATGGTTTTGAATTATTTCAAATATGTCCCTTGGACTACAACTCAACCTACGTGAGAAATAACATTCCAAGGTAAGAAAGACATACTTTTTATCATTTTAGTTGCACTCCAAATTGTAAGTTGATTATTATCTTACATTGTTATGGATTTGATAGATTGTTGTCCTAAGTACAAAATTTGCTTGAAAAAAGGAAAAAATCAGAGAAGGTACACATGCAATCTAGAAACTACAAACATAAGAAAGGACTTAAAGGTACATCCTTTCAAACCTTGTTCAGATATTGGAGACAAATATCTTGTTATTGCATTCATAATTAACATTTATGTTGTTCTCAAAGGGTTGATCTGATTTTAAACTTTCAAATTCAGAAAACTGATCTTTACATTGAACATTTCAAATAAATGCAACCAACAAGTATTCTTTTAGAAGTTACATATTTCAGTAAAAAATACTGAGAAAATACACAATGCTGAAAGTAATAAAAGAGCATTGGAGAAATCAGGGATCTAAGCATTGCCTTGGAGAGGTCTTTAAGCGTGTTGATAATCTGACATCTATATCTTCATATCTTCTTCTTTGTCTTCATCCTTAAATCTCCTTATAGTTGTTATCCTGCATCATGAAGATGAAAGAGTAGTTAGATCCAAAATTGGATCTAAACAATGCAAAAATCCCTAAGAACAGTATGCTGCAATCAACACTTTTAGAATTGCATATTTACTAAGCAAACATCAAATGCAATAACAAGGTACACATCTGCAATAACTAAACTAAGTATCAAAGGGACATAGTTTTATGAAACCTTTTACTACATGTAGTTGTTATCCTGCATTAGAAAGAGATTATTAACGAAGGAGCTTAGAGCAATCCCTATGTTAGGTCAATAAGTCCGATTAGCAAACCCACATTCATACATAAATGTTATCCCACATAACATTTATATACAAACATGGATTCACTAATTGAATCTATTAATCTAACATATGGACTCAAACCTAATTGTATGAAAGTGAGAGGTCCGCAAATTCTAAAGTATATTGTGCAGAAAGGAAAATGGGATAAAATAGAAGGATAACAATGCTGGTCTAAAAGATACTTTCTATTCAGCAGATACAAAATGCAAAGTGTTTTGAAATGAAGGATGTGGTAGCAAATAAAGAAGTAAATTTGCAAGGGAACGAGGTAACACTATACCCTCTCAATATAACAAAGCATGCCTCTAGGATATCATATAAATATTATGATTGAAACAATAAGATGATTCAGGAAGGAAATAAACAATGAGGTGAATCAGAGTTCCCAAGATCTAATATGGAAAAGCTAAAGAAAAACTGGAATGCATAGATTTTGGGGCATAGATTTGCATATAAACTAAACAAAATATTATTATTTCAAGCATTGAATCTGTGCGAACCCATGCAAGTCATCAACTGTAGAGTGTATGATTGTACAGGATAAAATTACAGTGCAGTTTGTATGTAAAAGTTGCACAAAATAAATCAGGGGATTAGGAAAAACAGTACTGTCTTGCTTTCACGTTTGGGAAGCAAATTGAAATTTTAGTGCATGCAACTTTCTATTCAGCAGATACATAATGCAAATAAAGAAGAAAACAAAGATGTTTCAAATTCAAATACAGACAACATTGTCTCGGTACAAGACAAAGACTACAGATATCCATCAGATAAATCAACAATGGGCAACGTAAAGCAAAATGGAGGCGGATTCAAGATCAACTATTTACCAATCACAAACACAATGTTGAAATAGTAGGATTATGTAAAAGATGCTATGCAAGGCATTTAGTAAAAAATAGTGCTATTCTAGTATGATGAAATCACAGTACATTAAAAAGAATGTTGTTATCAAGCGAAGAGGCCACAGAATGTGTGTGTTGTTATCAGATACAGTAATAGGGAATGCTCATGTATGTAAATAAAAATGAAGCCATACATTATACATGGAGACATTGACAGCTTGAGCATATAACCAAAGAAATAACATCCAAGGTATAGAAGGTGAAAACATAAAGGTAGTTATTTTTTATACTAACACTGTTTGCCTCATGTGCAGATTCAAGATTAAGATTTGTTGCAAGCAAAATACAATCATAACAGGATCAGCTTAAAGGCAAAAATATGTTTATGAGTGTCACGAGCCCGTGCTCGAACCTCATAAACAAATTGCATTGCTGGAAGTGAAAATTTGTGCTACAAATCTTACAGTATCAAAAAATTTGATATATAACAGAATATCAAGTGATGTACAATTACACAGGGTGATGCTAGCTGCCAAGAACATTAAAAGGAATGCTACAGATATGAGGATCAGTATTAGACCATTTAAACAGAGAGATGCTTTGTTATTCTTAAAGCTGAATAAGTGTATTTAAAGCATGGAATTTAAAACTGAGTTTATGCCAGCAGAGAAGAGATCAAGAAAACATATCAAAAATGTGGGTTTTTCAGTGTGTTCCAAAAGCAAACAATAACAGGGATACCATTCCTTATGGCAGTAGAGGTTAATCTTTTAAAAGTATGTCCCAGATTTCAAAAGGTTTTAGTTTTTCTTTTAAACAGTCTAAGATCTTTCAGTTTAAAGCTTGGGTTTTAAACTCAAAATTCAAAAACTAAGTTCCTATAGTAAGCCGTGATCTTCTTTTCAAATAAAAGCCAGGTGCCAGCAGAATAAAAGACCAAATTCATTACAATTATAGACATGGTGGAGTCAATTAAGCATAATAAACAAAACCCAGATTTATTTGCAAATGTAACGGATACCCAGATTTAGATAAATAGCGAAACCAACTACTACAGCGAGTTCCAGCAAAGAAATACATATAAGAGAAAGAATGAATTATCTATACAATGTAAAGCGGTGGTGGGAATGACCCAGAGAAAAGCCAAGTTTAAACTTGCAGCTACAGCCCATGCACAAAAGACTCCAAGTTGAAAACTAGTTTAGCCGAGTGATAATAGAGCCCGAGTTGATAGATGAATGCATGCAGCGTCATCTTAATGACATGGGAAGACAACTTCAAATCTTGATAAATCCTGAGTTCTTGATATAATATGACTCCATTCTTAAGAAGCCTATTTTTTGAAAGGAGTGTTTCTAAGTGAAGGAATGAGTTACAGTATCAACATGGTGACAACCACAGATTGAAGCCTCAAAGTAGTAGCAGTTTGAAGCTAAGAAAAAAGGAAAAAAAACCATGAGCTCCTCAAACATCCAGCAGATAAATCAACAATGACTTCCATAGACAGTTAGATTTCAGTTTATAGAACTGAACTACGGACTCAAACTCCAGATTTGCCCTTAGAACCATTTAAAAAAAAAAAAAACATGCAGAGAAGAGCTTCAAAATAGAAATCTCATGGCGGCTCAAACCCTAAAGTTCTCTAGAAGATGCAAAAATACCTAATGAAGAATGCAGATGAGATAAGATAAAACTCTTTATCAAATGTTGGTAAAATTTTGGAGTCCGCGATGCACTGACAAACCACAGAGAATATGGTGAATGCCTTAATATTATGCCACGACAGTAAACACATGCCTTATACAAAAGATGTAGATGTTTCGAAGGTCATGTTGACCATGAGATAGTTATATATAGGTTAAGCTATGCATGGTGAGGTTTTCAAATAAGAGGTTTGATGCATGTTTTGTTTTAGGTTAATAAGTGGAGTTGTATTTTAGATTTTCTTTAAAATATAAACTTGAAACATTTAAATATATTCTTTAATATAATAAAGATGTATTTAATTGTTAAAAACCTAAATTTAAGGCCTAGATTATTTGTTTACTTCTCATGCCTTAAAATTAGGGATAGCTACTTGTTTAGAGACTCTTTGTAAATATATTGGTAATATATTTTAAAAGATATATTATAAATTACCAATATTAGGACTTCATTTTTTAGATTAGCCTTTAAGGCTTAGTTTTTGGCATCAATTATGCCTTAAATTCAGGGATTGAGCTAAAGTTTTGGAGGGGCTTTTTGAAAGCTATATTATAGGCATCTTTTAGACCCGAATTTGAGGGGATCTATTTGTTTTAGAGACACTTTAAGGGGGGACTTCTCATTTTCAGAATAAGCTTTGGAGGCTATATATTTGAGTTTCTTATTGATTGTAAGGGGTTCATAATTTTGGGATTTTGAGGTATTAGTGAACATATTTGTTCCTTTGCCCATTTTCTTGGTATTTTGTAACCGTTATGCAGATTTGAGAGATAATAAAGCTGGACTTACTATTCATACCTATTTTCTGAGTATTGCA
>MU226896.1:24589-41832 GCA_018584345.1 Thuja plicata
CCAAATGATGGATAGAGAAAACCATTACATGTTTGGATCCACACATTAGATGTATCTTAATAATCACGTTGTAAGTTCTTCATAAAAAGGTTTTCTTCAGTAATGACATTGACTAAGGAAGTAAGGAAGTAGGATCAACAAGACAAGCACGCATAGGTATCTTAGCAATCCTAGCATAAATTTAGAGGGGACCATCAAGAGCTTTAATAGTCTCAGAATCATCAAAGGTGATTGAGATTTCCCCAGGTCTTTTATCCTTAGGTTGTTTTAAAGGTTTAGATTGAGGTTTCGGTTTAGGTTGAGGTGGAACTTGAAGATGAGTTTGAGATGGAGGAGCTTGAATAGGAGGTTGAGATTGAGGCTAGGGTGGAGAGATAGGTTGAGACAAAACAACATGCTCCACATGGTTAACAATATGATTGAGATAATCCATCTTTGAATCATAAACAATATACATAGAAGATGGCTGAATAATGGTATTAGTATCATGTGTAGGAAAAGGATTCGTATAGATTTGGAGGTTTTGATTAGGAGGAGAGACATATTTTTTCCCACTACCATCAAAATAATCAACAGATAAATAATTATAATTATTTAAGTCTTGAACCTTGTGTTTTAGAGAATAACACTTCTCAGCATCATGGCCATTCTGACGATGGTATTGACAAAAGGCTTTGGGATCAAAGGATTTTGATGTCATCATAGTAGGAAGAAGAGGTCGAATATGAGGAAAATTAATCATATTAATAGTCAACAATTTACTCATAATAGAATCTTAAGATTCAGAAAGAGGAGTAAACTTACGATTCAAAAGAAAAGTAGTGGATGCAGAAGTTGCATTGTTGGATGCAGCAACAACTTGATTAGCAACTACATTTTCTTGCTTATTTATCTTGACATAGTTGTTAGGTTTCTGAGACTTGTTGGGATTAGGAGAAGCATCACTCTTATCAATTGGAATAGGAGCCATTGGAGTGTTTCTCTCAAATTGGCTCACTTGTAATTGATAATGATGAAGTGTTGCACAAAGCTGTTTAAAAGAGGTAAATTCAGTAAGCAGGATCTTATCTCTAATATCCTTTTGCAAATTTGAAATAACATATGTTGAATATCAATATCAAGAACATGATAGGAAATTTGAGCATACAAGTGCTTGAATCTACCAATAAATTCAGTCAATTTTTCTTTAGTATTATGTATACAATGCATCAAATCAGTTAAGGACACTTGCAGACCAATTTTATTTTGGAACTATTGAATAAAGGTATTATAAAGTTTCGGAAAAGAATCAATAGAATAAGTAGGCAAGGAACAATACCATTGCAAGGCCTTATCATGAAAGGTTCTAGCAAACAACTTGGCTAAAATCCTATGGTCATGAGCATAGTCACTACAAAGGATTTGAAATGTTTTAACATGAGTGACAGGATCTTCCTTACTATTGTAATTCTCAAGATGAGGCATATCGGCTTGTTGAGGGATAGGAGCACGATTAATGTATAGGGATAAAGGGCTACCCATGTCAAATGTAGGAATACTAAACTTGGATTGAGTTAAGGGCGCAAGTTGTTTTTGTAAAGAGGACACAATTTGAGCCAGACTAATGATTATGGAATCATTAGAAGAAATAGGAGGCACAGAAACATTAGGAACACTAGGAAAAGTGTAGGAAGTGGCGGGAATGGAAGACACAACTGGTGGAACAATTGGAACCATATTTGGAAGAGGATTGGAATAGGTAAAGGAACACTATGGTAAGAAGGTTGTGAGGTAGGTAGAGACATCGGTGGAACACTCACAGATTGAGATGGAAGCAGAAGATTTGAAGCTATAGAATTGGAATATGGAAGAGATGTAGTCATCAAAGGAGGAGTGTAAGTAGGAATTCTAGGTAAAGGAATAGAAGAAGGTTCCACACTAGTGACGGGAGGAGTGAATCCTAGATCTTGATATTCTTGAGCTAAAGGTTTAACATTTAAATTTACAAGATGAGTGATACCACGCAATAGATTAGCACCTTGATCACTATCATGAAGGACTTTATTAATAGACTTTATAGGTTGAATATAATATTGATTATGGTTTTCTTAAATAAGCGAATTTCCCATTTTATCAAGTTCAGTTGATAGTTTTTGGACTTGTTTAGGAGGAACTCTTAAAGCATCATCCTCATCATGATATGAGTGAGAAGAGTTATGCTTCATAGAAGGATTGGAATCATGAGTGATCAAATTGTCATTTAGGATCCTACGGAAACAAGAGGAAGACTCAGCATCAAAAAAACCCATAAGTCAGTGACTTATTCTAACCGGGATATTATAAGTAGGAATGGAGGTAGTAAAGCTCATACACCAATGCAATGCAAATGAACTAAAATAAGAAAATGTAAATGCAAGAACATAAAAGAAGGCTAATATAATATGCATTCAAGATCTAACATGAAATGTAAATCTAACACCACAAAAGAAAGAGTTGTCGTAAGCGGGTTCACCAAAATGTAAAGAAAGAAATGATGTTGAGAAAGAAATAATGTTGATGTGTTGAAATGTAGATATATGTGTGTGTGTGTGTGTGTGTGTGTGTGTGTGGTGTGTAAAATGGATTTAAAGGTTTTGGGGGAAGATGAGATTCTCATCCTAGCCCCAAATTTCACAAAGGAAAGATCCCCTTTGATCAACCATAAGAAAATGGTCAATGCACAAATGCATCAATAAATCGGAAATAATAAGAAGGAAGAAAACCTTACATTTCTAGTTTAGGCTGACAAGTGTGTAATAGATTTGAATTGATTAAAAAATTAATTGAAATGAATTGAAGACAAATACTAACCTCAAAGTATAGCAGATCTAGAAATTTCTATTTTCTGGTGTCTGTACTGAGTTTCAGGAAATTTTGCAACCGGATATGGAATAGAAACACAGAGACGGAGAAAACCCAGAAATATTCTTTTTTATAGGCAAGTTCAATGTTGACCCAAATGTGGGGGTGCAATTGCACCCCTTTATGTCTACCTTGACCTACACCTCTCTAACAAAAATTTTGTTTGCGGACCCCGAAAGTTGGCCGAAAGGGGTATCTGAATTTGCTTTGTAATTCACTATCATGTACCTGTACCTACAATAAAAATGATTTTGTTTGTTGGAGTGGAGGGGTTCTCCTTGGTCAAACCCCAGTTTTGAAATTAACCTTATAATAGAATTTAAATTGCTGAGATAAACAAAGTAAATGAACCAATTCACCTTGCTTGTATAGAAATCCTTGTGGAAGATTCGAAACCTTGGAGCCACAAGTATGGATGCTCCAAATGAATGTATAATGTATAATATAGGATGTAGGATGTCTCAAATCAATTGCCTTTAGATATTAAACACCAATCTTGAATGGATCTTGTAATAGGAAGAGGCTTGCATGGATGTGGATGGAGAAATCTTCAATAAGAGAGCTCCATAGAGCTTTGAATCATTCAATGGCTACCAATGGATCTCCTAGATGAATTTAATGTTTGAATTTTCTTGAATGCTTGAGTGTAGATGATTCCTTCAATATATTATGAGTCTTAGGTGCTTCAAGTCTTTTTGCTTTCCAAATCTTGTCTTTCTTTGTCTTCAAGTCTTGTCTTTTTGTCTTAGAGAAAATGAGAGGAGAAAAGCTTCCTTATATAAAAATCTAGGGCACAAACTTCTAGAGAAGCCTACCTTGGAGAATAAAATTCAAATTAGGCCTATACCCCTAGAAGTGAACCTATATTAAATATAATTTTAAAATTCGTTACTTCGGAGTCAAAAACAGTCGACCCGAAAGCGGGAATTAAATCTTTCCAAAGCCCGACATCCGAAAACCTTGGAAACTTGAAATTTGGACCTTGGTCCAGGGTTGAGGTTGACCTTGACCTAGAAGGTTGACCTTGATCCTAAGGTCAAGAACCTCAAATTTGCAGAGCAGGATGCCAGAAATAGGAGGGAGAGAAGTGGAAAAGAGACCAAAACAGGGGAAAAGCTAGATCCAAGTCAAAGACCCATTCAAGGCATTTGACATGACCCCAAACCACTTACCCAGAGGGATAAAATAGTTCAAAATGGAAGTGCTTCTATTTTTTGATGATACACCACCAACCGATCAGTTCAGTGAACAGGTAAAAGTAAAGGCTATTGAACATTTTTGATCTATAAGCTAAATGAGTTATGACGGTGCACAATTCAATGAATCTAGACAATATGAAAAATGTAGTACATTGTTTGAAGAGTTGAATAAGTCAATATCTTGGTAGTTTTGTATAGATCTAATTATGAATCCAAGGCATATTCTAACCAATAATATTGATGGAATATTTTACATTGGAGATAACAACTTGAAATTTTTTATGGACGACGTGATAAGGATTTAATGTTTTGATGAGTTAGTTATGATTCATCAAGATATTTTGGAGGTAAAAAAAACCCTAATTAGTTTTTCAATTGAAGGTAAAAGGATCTAAGAAGATATTTGTTGTTATTGAGAATATGTTAAGAAGTTGTTGACGTTGAAGGACGGTTGAAGTATTGTTGAAAATCTCTTGGAAAATGATTACAAATCTATTTTTAGAGAAGAATAAGGATCAGGGTCAGAACAAGAACATAGCATCAAAGGATCTGATTAGCATTTAGGAGTGCATATCACAGGTTATTTTTGTATTCTTAATAGTTTCAACAAGTTAAAATCCCTTAACTTGGTAGTCTCTTACAAGACTTTATTGTAAATCCATTAATAGGGTGAACACTGTAATAGTGGCTTTAAATCCTCTAACAAGGTAGTCTACAATAGGACTTTAGATACTTCTAACAAGGTATCATTCACTCCTAATAGAGAGAGTCACCTAGAAAGTGACATATTGTAAGCTCCTAACAAAGCACTCTTTTCTACTACAGTGAGAATATTTTGGGTGTCATCCCCACTGTGGTTTTTCCCTCTGACCAAGGGTTTCCACAATAAATATCATGAGTGTTATGTGTTTGGATGTGTTTTCATTTCATTCATTGCACTTTTACTTTACACCTACAGTTTTTTATTATAGAAAAAATAGTTTTTGAAGGGAACCATAGCCCTTTACAACCAAGCAAAAGATAAGACAATTAAGAAGAGAGAGAAAAAAATTAGCTTGGGGGAATAAAATAAGCCATTACAACTGCTCCCCAGCACAAGCAACCAGCCAAAAACAAAGAATTCCCAACAATGAAAAATAGACCAATCTGGACAAATAGACTAAGAAATACTTTTCATGAGATTGGCAGTGTCCTCCTTCAGCAGCTCGTATTTCTTGATAGAATCCCTGAGATTCTCAATATATTTATAGCTCACCATCTTATTCTTTTTTCCCTAGTTCTGGATCCAGGGCTAGCAGAATTGGTGCCTTTGTCATCACTATCTTCAACATTAATGATTTTTTAATTTCCCTCCGGCAAATCCAAAAGGGATCGCAAATTATTATTTGTCACCTTCATACCTTCGTAGTTCTACTTCATGATCCTACTAAGGGTTTCCTCAATGTTTTGGATATAGCTGGAAGTAGTCTGCAAATGGAAGTTGACCACAAAATTAATTTTAAGTTCCAGCTTTTCCATCAACCCCTTCACATCCCATCCAGCACAATCAACTTGGACATCTATAGTATTTGGCTTAGCCATCAGCAGCACAAATTTATCCATTTTTTCCTCTAGCTCTGCCTTCTTGGTACTGAAGTCTTTAAATTCTTCATACACCCAAGTCCTCATTTGCATGTTAGTATCTGCGTGATCTTTGGAAGCCTGCATAAACCTACACACCTTTTCTCTTCTCATTAGTTTCCTCCTGACTTTTCTCAGGTTTTTACTTGTCACCTTCTTTCTGATACTTCATCTCTATTCTTTTTTCTTCGGCTTTATCATATTTACCCCTAGACTCAGAGTCTTCATAGTTCACTAGAACAAGAGAACCATGAACATTTTGAGTTATGTTGCCTGGCTCAGGCTGAGTCAAAATAGTCAGATTGACCTCAACATTGGGAGTAGTAGAAATAGAAGTCACATTAGGGCATGGTTTAACAAGGCCTTTTTCTCCACAGAATTCTCCATGAGCCCTTCCACTTCCGTCACCAAGTCATCTTCGAGGTCTTCAGTGTCCATATCCCCTAGCTTATCATTCTCACCATTATGACTCTCCATGTTCGAAGTATCCTCTCCATATTTTTCCCCAGTGCTATGTTCCACTTCTTCTTGGTGCGAGGAGTCACATATATCTTTCTCCTCCTCTTGCACTTTCATGTCATCTCCAGTTTCCATACCAGCCTCCTATGTGAGGAACTTGGTCACCTCTATTTTCTCCTTTTTTGAGCTTCTCTTGGGATTTTTCTTGATGGAGGTAGCCTCAGCCATGAGAGTTCTTTTTCCCTTGCTATATTTTCCCTTTACGCTCACTGGGGAAGGAACCTGCAACTTAAACCTAGCATAATCATAGATGAGCATAATAAGCCCGTCATGTAAGGTAGGATTATTAGGGCTTTTCCTGTTCTCCAAAATATTTGACCCTAAGGACTCCAGCAGCCAAAAAGGAAAAGAAATCTTCCTTTTATGCCTAAAATGGTTGATCATCATAAAATGAAAATTATAAACCCTAGTGAAGTGGCCTTCAAGAGTGAAATATTGCATAAGAGCCTTATCAAGTTTACCCCAGATCAATTTCATATGGCCACGCAGCTAAAAATCCCCTCTGCTTGAAGGAGGGATTTTTCCTTAGGGGTTTTTGGAAATTTCATAGCTGCATTTTGGGCCATAACACGACCTCTATAATATTTCAAACCAGACATACTTATACTCATAATTTTAGAAATTAGCTTCTCAAACCTTAAAGGTCTTACCACATAGAGTAACGTTGTCATCTTTCCAGCTATCAACAAATTATCTAGAAATGTCTTTGTCATACCCGTGAAGCCTCTCCATATAATTGGTGACTCTGCCCTATTTAAGAATACTCCACACCTTTTCCTCTTTTTTCCACTTGTAGATAGTGGGTTCTTTGCTTTTGATTTTACCTCCCATGATTGGAGAGAACAAAGGACGGGAAGGATATACAGTGGGAGAAAAACTAATAGAGGCAACAATCAAATAGTAGAGCATAATAATAGTAATGAAGGTGGTGCTTTTAATAGTTTTGAAAATACCCTGCACTTGGAAACTCCCGCATTTGGAGTAATGATTTCCCTGACCTTCATGTGTGACTCTTTTTAATAACTCATCTTTCCTTGTCATAATTATTACTAATTAATCCTTGATTCTAATGGATCTGGTCATACCTTATAAGGCTATGGACTTCATATTTTAACCCATCTCTACCTTTCCAAATTCTGACATCATCACTTTGTACACCCAGATTAGCCAAGTTATCAACCACGGCATTAGTTTCTCTGAATGCATGGGTGACGGAAGTTTCCCTGAAACTACTTAAAATCATTTTAATTTGCACACTGATGTGACTAATATTCCAAGAGGGTTCATGCTTTCCTTTAATGTAATTTATTATAATCATTGAGTCACCTTCAAGCCAAACATTATTATAATTTTGATTCTTTGCCTCCTTACAGACCTGAAGAGTAGCCATAGCTTCAGCCATGTGGCTAGTTTGTATGCTAATGGGGAGGGCCATGGAAGAAACACAAGTACCATGAGATTTTATGATGATGCCACCACAACCCACTTTTTCTGGGTTCTCTTTTACAACCCCATAAAAATTATCCTTGAGCCAACCTCCTGGGGAAAGACCACACCGCACCAACCCTTTTATTACTATCTTGGGTACCAATGGAGGATAAATTCCAATTCTTTATAATATTCTTTTCTTTGACACCTTCCATCAATGTAGGTTTTAGATCACAGGCCATCTAAGTATTCTCAATTATGTTCCTGATAATTTTAGATCCAACCACGCAGGTGTTGGAACTGTCATTTCTAAAGATACGGTTATTTATCTCCTTCCAAATCATCCAAATAACATGGGGAGTAGTTAGGTTCCAAATTAATTTCCCCAACAAGTGGGAGACAAGAGAACACCATTGGGAAATAAAATTTGAGATGCATTTAGGGAGAACCCATTTGACTTTCCAATTCTACATAACATTTGACCACACCTCAGTAGAGAAAGAACAGTGCAAGAGAAGGTGGGTAGATTTCTCAACAACTTGGGTGCATAGGTAGAATCTATTAGGAAGCATCCATTCTCTCTTAGAAATATTTTTAGTAGAGAGAATCTTATCTTGGACAAACAACAAATACAACATGTTAATCTTAGGGATGAGATAGGGGGTCCAAACCTTAGCCCAAAAAGGCATAGAGTCCTCATTGAAAGATGGAGTAAGCCAAGGAAACAGAGAATCTGCCATTCAGGTTGGGAAACCAAATCATCTGGTCTTCCCCACTATCCTTAACCTCCCATAGGATAGGGTCAAGATCAATAGCTTTGAGATCTTGGGCAATGTCACTGAGTTGAACCCACTTGTTATCCCTCCAGTAATCAGCAACTTGCTTGCCAAACCTACTAATGCAATTTTGGGCAAGAAGGGAAAATTCAGCATATTGAATGAGAGTTTTATCTTTAATCCAAGGGTCCTCCCAAATTTTGATTTTAGTGCCATTACCAACCCTCCAGCTAGCACCTTTAGCCGTGAGAGATTTAGATTTTAGAAAACTATTCCAAATAAAGGAACCATGCACATTGGTAGGGGATGAGAGGAAGTCTCCTAAAAAAGGACAATCATAAAGGTATTTAGATTTGAAAATTATGTTCCATTATTTCTCTTCATCAAAGATTCTCCAGATCTATTTTGCCAACAAAGCTTGATTGACCTATTTAATTTTTCTGATGCCAAGGCCTCCGTACTTGAGAGGTTTACACACATTATCCCAAGCCACAAGGTGGATTCTATTCTTATCCTCAGTTCCAAACCACAAAAATTTCTTCTTCAAATTCTCAATAGAGTCAGCAAACTTAGGGGGGATACAAAATAGGCTAAGAGCATACACAGGGAGATTCTAGAGAGAAGATTTAAGGAGAACAACCTTCCCAGCTTGGCTGAGAAGAGCTCCTTTCCATCTAGAAAGTTTGTGATTAACTCTGTCAATGATACCATTCTAGAAGGACTCCAAAGGTTTCAAACATAAAGGGAGGCCTATGTAGATTGAGGAGAGGGGAGAGATTTTACATCCCAAGATGGTAGCCATCTTTTTCTGTCTATGAGGGGGAGTGTTAACAAAAAAAAAAGAGCAATTCTCCCAGTTGATAAGTTATCCCATAGTAGAAGAGTAAGTGTTAAGAGAAAGCTTGAGATTTCTAGCTTCCTTTATAGAAGAGGTTCCCATAAGGATAGTGTCATCCACAAACTGTTCATGAGAGGAAGACTGTAAGTTTGAGGATGGGAGGAGACCCTACAACGAAACAGACTGAACCAAGATTGAAAAAGAAGTTCCCAGGCTTTCAGCCATTATAGAAAATAGAATGGGGGAGATAGGATCCCCTTGGAAAAGGGCTCTAGAGGGGGAGAATAATTTGGAAGAAGAATAATTCACCAAAACAGAGATGAAGGAGAAGAAATCAGTTGATAGATAAGGTTGATAGATTTCCCAAGAAATCAAAAGCCGCCAAAACTTTACAAAGGAAGGCCCAATCTACCCTATCATAAGCTTTAGAAAGGTCCACCTTCATAAGGAATCCTTGTTTCTAAGATGCCTCCAGTGAGTGGATATTTTCACGAACAATCAAAATGGATTCAAGGATCTGTCTGCCTAGTACAAAACCATTATAATGGGGGGAAATAATAGAGGGGAGGATGGAAATAATCCTAATAGTGAGGACTTTAGAGAAAATCTTATACAGGGTATTACACAGACTGGTCGGCATGAATCTATCCACAAAATCAGCACTAGGAGTCTTAGGGATAAGCACAAAAAAGGTAGAGTTAGCTTCTTTCAACAACAAGCCTACCCCAAAAAATTCTTTCACCACATCAGAAATATCTTTTTCCAAAATATGCCAAAAATATTGAAAAAAGAAGGGAGGGAAGCCATCTAGACTAGGATATTTATCACATTCAAAGGAGAAGGCAACCTCTTTAATTTCATTCTTAGAAGGGATTTTACAGAGCATATCATTTGTCTCCTTATCAATGAGGTAGAGGATAACACTCAAAAGTTTGGACTGATTATCCAAGGAGAGAGAGGGGTCCTGAGTGAGAAGATCAGATAAGAAGCTTGAGATTTCTTTCTTAATGTCTACTTCATTCTCCATCTTCCCTTGATTACTAGATAGGTATTCAATTCTTTAAGTTTCTTTATGTTTTTGTGTTGTCATGTGGAAGAAATGAGTGTTCTTATCCCCAAATTTTAACCAGAGAGCCCTAGATCGTTGCCTCCAGAACTTTTCTTCTTTAGAGATGATATTGTGGTAATATGCATGAATCTTATTTTCCTTCAGTTTATTCTCCTCAGATAGACCAACTTCCTGAATGATGTCTTGGATATCTTGGAGATCAGATTGGATAGCAATTTTGGCCTTAAAGCTATCCCCAAAGACCTCTTTATTCTAGGTTCTGGTCATGTTTTTGATTCTCTTGAGTTTTTGGACTACTCCAAGCATAGTCGTTCCCTCCACATGCACATCCCACCAGTCTACAATGTTCCTTTCCAGTTTTGGGTGTTGCATCCACATTTTTTCAAATTTGAAAGGAGAGTTTCTTTTACTAGAGGAAGGGTTGGCCAAGAGAGAGATGGGAGAGTGATTAGATCCAATACAATAAAATGTCGACAGAGAGTAGGCATATTTAAGAAGCTAGTCCATGGAAATTAAGGCCCTCTCCAGCTAAACTTGGATCATCTCATCCTCAATTCTACAGTTAGACCAAGTATATTTATCTCCTCTGAGTTCAAGGTCCAGAAGTTGTTGATTGTTAATGAATTCCATAAGCGCCAAGCTACTATCTTGCTGCAAGGATACTCCACAAAATTTCTTAGAGTCACTAAGAGGTGTATTGAATTCTCCAACCACCATCCAACAATCATTAATAAAGTTACTTATGTCAGCTTCCAGGCATCTCTAGAATTTATCCCTTCCACTTTTAAAGTTGGGCGTGTAAATATTTGAGAGCACCCAACTAAATTCATCCCTAATGTGGTTAATTCTGATAAAGGATATGTTTCCTTCAAATTTAATAATCTCACCATTAATAGTGTTCAGGTTCCAAAATGTCACACTACCCCCAAAGGCTCCTTCTAAGATACATCATACTACACCACAATTCTTAAAAACCTTTATTTTTTCAACTTTGTCTCTAGCCATTTTGATTTCCTGGATAAGGATAATATTTGGTTTATAGTCTTGAACAAAATTTCTTACAAGGTCTTGCTTATGGGGGCTATTTAATCCCTTGATATTCCAAGATATCACTTTCATTTCTTACCTTGAGAGAAGATGTATAGGATGGTACGTTGACGCCCATCCGCAATACTTGTTTACTTTCATGTTCTCTCATGAATTTATTAGATCTTCTACCCCTAGGAGATTTAGGTGTTCCAACATCTTCTCTCATTTCTCTAGTAATGACTCCACCTTGAGGCATTCCACATTTCAGATCAGATTTACCTTTCTATTTCTTTTTATTATAGGCTACCTCAGTCCAAAGGTCATCCCCCCTATCCAAGAATGGTATTGACTCCTCCATTGAATCTGCCCAATTTTTCTTCTTTCTCAGTGTTTCAAGCCTAAGAATACTCTTTGTAGCTTCCTCTTGCAAGCTAAAACCCTTAATATCCTTTTCAAAATCTAGCAAGGGCCCAGAGGCCATAGGATCCCTCTCATCATCCTATTAATCAGGAGGGATCACTATTTCACCTTCCTCCAAAGCTTCCTTCTGCTCTATACCACTCACTCTTTCCGAAACCACAGTACTAATTTCTTATGACAAAATGCTTCAATGGTAGGGGAGCAGCAAGGGTGACCTCTTCAGATTTACAAATCTTTCTCATAGGATCCTCAAAGTTCACAGTCTGGAGGGTGATTGCTGGGGGATTCGGCTGGGGTTTTTCCTTCCATATTTTAACAGGATCTTTCTTGGGTAAACCCTTCACTTTCTGGGATTTAATAGGATTTGCGCTATGTCCAGATTTCTTGTAGTTGAAGCAGGAAAAAGGTAGCGACTCAAACTCCACAGGTTGAGCCCATTTTCCTAGTTTTGAGATAATATTGATATTTTGTGGAAGGTCGGTAGTTTGGATTATGTCCACACAAACTCTGGATACACACGTCTGGATCGAGAAGTAGTCATCAGGTCAATGGAGAGGATCTTGCAAAAATATCTAGCTAAACCCCTCCAGATTTCTTCATGCCAATATTCTAAATGGAGAATAGGGAATCTAACCCACACTAGAGCCGACACAAAAAAAAAAGTTGAATCATTGAGTTCAAGATTAGGAGCCCATTTACGGAGCGTTAGAGAGAATCTCTCAAGCATCCAAGGGCCACCACATAGGATTTTGGACAAATCTTCACTGCTGGAAAACATGAAGGAGAAAAAACCTTTGGACATGGCAGTAATATCCACTTGTCCCTTAAGGAACCATTTTCTCTGGGCATACTGCCTCACCACTTCAATATTAGGTCTTCCCCTAGAAAATTTCCCAATCAGAGCCATTTCCATATAGTTGAAAGAGAATTCAATCAATGGATCTGGGGTAAAAATAGCGAATTCTCCCTTGGATTGGTTAGCAAAAACGTTCACTTCTAGAAATGAAGATTTGCCAGATGGTTTGACTCCAAATAAAGCAAACCACTTACCTCTACTTTACACTTAAATTTATTGTTGGAAATTAATGTTTTTGGTGTGATATGGGTCACTTGAGGGTTGTCATTTATTGCAACACATTTGATATGATGATCGCTTGGAGTTAAGTTCAATTTTGGAGATACAGTCTTGAAAATAACTAAGTATAGAAACAAAAGTACAGAGTATAGCAATACTGTTTTGGACAGTGAAGATTGTATATGATAGTTGATGATTTTTTATATTAGAGGAAGACACTTTGGGTATATATTACCTTCAGTTAAGGTTTCTTGTGTTTTGGTGTTGATTGCAGAGAGTTGGAGTGTTTTGAAGACATGCAAAGATAGTGGAACAGTGAAACAAAGCAGATGAACAATTGCGATGATTGAGGGAGTATAAGATAGAATCTAAACATGTTAAGTTGGATTGTTATTGTGAATTACCTATACTTTGGTAGTACAAGCTCCCTGACATTGTATTTACTTTTTGTATAAGTATTTATTCTATTTTGTATTGTATTTGAGAGTCGACTAAATGATGTACCACATATATATATATGAAGAACATTTATCTATATATATATGAAGAACATTTTGTAAAGAAAAGATGAGGAAAGAGATGTTAGAGATGATTGATGGCAGATGCGATATCATAGGTTGAAAAATATTATTGAGAGCTACAACTGGAACTATCTAACATTGGAGATGCTTGTTTTTGTTCATTACTGAGAACACTTTATAACACAAGTATTGGTTGTAAGAGTTGTAAGCTCAGTACACCCCTAACAAGGTTTTGTATACCTTTAATAGGGTTGATATTCCTTTAACAAGGAAATGTACTATGTAATACTCAACTCTTAATAGGGCTAGGTCTCCTAATAGGGACATTATACTTTTGTGCATGCTTGTGGGTACCATCCCCACTGGGGTTTTCCCTTGGATAGGGTTTCCTCGACAACAAATAATGGTGTTATGAGTTGTGTGTTATTTTCTTATGTTCTTTTCATTTCAGAAATCTTATGGTTTATTTGGAATTAGTTCAAGTTTAATTTAAAGCATTGTAATAGTGATCCACCCCCCCCCTCTCAGTATTACTCAATCCTAACAATTGGTATTAGAGCAGTTGGCCTTTGGACAGAAATTTTAACAGCTTAAGGGAGATCAAGATGGATTCTGAAAGTTTGGAAGCAAACTTTGAAGTAGCACTTTAAGACCTTGACAAAGCAAAAGAAGAGAATGGTGAATTGAGATTCAAATTGAGAAGAGATGAGGGATTTATTAAGAAACTAAAAGATCAGCTTGAACTCTCTAGAATTTAGAGACAATATCTTATGGTTCAAATAAAAGAGGACTCAGACAATGATATTTCAGATCAGATAAAAGAACTTGAACAAGAGAATGATACTTTAAAACTTAATCATGAAATGATGGCTAAAGATATTCGACAAGAAAAGGATGCTAAAAAAAAAACTGAAGAAGCTTTGAAGGATGCTAATATTTTGATGGGACAAATGAAGACTGAACTTGATCACTACAAGAACAAGTATCTAGAATTAGACAAATATAATCAGATCATTAAAGGTGTGAACTTTTTGAGGCAAAGAAACATATTGAGAGACTTCACATGAGTAGTGACTTGATCGATGAACAAAGAGAAAGATAGAAACCTAAAGGAGACATGACTGGTGTTGGCTTCAATGAAGTTGAATGTTCCAAGAATCAAGAAGAAAAATATGATGCAAAGACTGATGGAGAAAAACCTACTCTTAAAGAACCTCAAGAACAACTTAGACCTTTCAAAGGTAGATGTTTTGGATGAAAAAAGGTTGGACACATGAAGAGAGATTGCAGAGGTAGTCATGCATATGGGCACAAAAATGAAAAATGTAGGAAAATTGATCAATCTAGATACAGACAAGATAACATTAAGAAAGAGTCAGCGGATAAAACCACATGTTACAAATGTAATAACCTTGGGCGCATTGCAAGGTATTGTACATTGCATGTAAATCAAAATGGATCACCTCCTATATGCTACAAATGTAACAATCCAAGGCATATAGAAAATTTTTGCAGGTACAATAGAACAGACAACAAAAGAGTATCACCTCCTATGGATACAAAGAAGAATGAAAGTGATACTGGTAACAGCCTTGTAGAATACAGAAGTGAATTTGACAATTGTTTCAAGAAATTAGAAGATAACAAAAGTAATAAGGTATGGAAGTTAAAGGAGGAAAGTGAAGAAAAGGTACAGGGAGAGTCAACAGATGATACTGTGTCTTTTCCTGATGCTAACAAAGTTGAATCGACCTAAATGGACGAACATGGCCTTAGGGGGAGCATTGGATGATGACACCAGATTATATACAGTCCCTAATTCTGAGGAGTAAGCTCATGCAAGATTGGTTATAGTGTATGTAGACATTATGGAACCCATATCAATGATCGCAACATCTAAAGATTTGTATTCCATGATCGCAAGATTTGTGATTTCTCAAAGTTGAGTTTATTGGGTAAAGTGTGTTTTCTCACGTAGCAATGAATAAAAGACATTAAAGTTACTTATTTAGATTCACCATTTGAAGAGAATTGACCAAGGAGAGAAGAGTTTAGAGCGTATCAGACTACCAAGAAGACACATTGCGTGATTGATCAAAGCGGAAGTTTGAAATTCAGTGTGTTTAAGGTATTTAGACTATCTACTCAAGTAGAAGTTATTGATGCACCATTGATTTATGATTTTATGGATAGACCTAGGTATAAATTCAAGAAACATCCCTTTAATTCTTGTGAGGATGACCCTAAAGGAGATTTTTCCCTAACACCATATGGTGTCCTACACGTAGAAGATATTAGGGCATACATACATTGAAAATATGAGACACTGGGAGACATAGAGATTTTTAGATAAATGAAGGACATGATTGGACCAGATGGTAAAATGAAGGATGAGTTCAAACACCTAGATAACCTAAGCCTTATGAAAATTATAGACATGTATGAATCCAATGAAGAAGAATGGTTTAAAATAATACTTAGCACAATTCATGACCAATTCATTTAGATAGGAGAGCAACCTATAAAGATTTTTAGTCAGTACATTCATGACATAACTAGGCTAGAAAATACTGGAGTTATCCCTGTAGTGGAAAATAATACAAAGAAACAAGTTGAAACCCTAACACACTCTAAATGGGATAGGCAAGCAATGACAGTGAATGACATTTTCTAGCAGGATGTAAGACTAGTTGCATTGATACTTGGATATAAGATTTACTACGACATTAGACCTAATTTATTATTAGTAGGAGTTATTATGATGGCTTATACGATGGTAAAGGAAAACACAAAATTTAATCTATGCAAGGTTCTAGAACAACAGTTTTTAGAGAATGGGAAGGTAATCAAGAAGGATAAATCTAAGAATTTTAGATTTGGCTCACTTCTAGTTCACATGTATATCCATATTGAGCATAAGTTCCTTGGAATACACCTTAGAGAATGGATGGAGAGCATACCCACTAGTATTCACATATCACAGAGTTACAGAAGACAAAACATCACATGGGTGCATGGAGAACTATTTGGGATGATCAAAATTATACAGAAGAAAATGAAGGAAAGAGTCAGAATTCTTGAAGAGTTAGTTGAGAGATACAAGGATACAATCTGTTTCATGGTTGAAATTGATTGTGTGTGTTTTGAGGTAGTTGAACCAAGGAAGAAATGGTGTTACCCTATGGGCTATGAAGTCAGTTCAGAAGTTCTAGTTATGCAAGTAGAACATATTTTGGCATCTGATGTTGATACATCTAAGGAGAGATGGGGAACATATGAAGGGAAATCAACTAAAGCTAGAGAAGGACACTATAAAGGTATAAGTAAGGGAAAGATAGATAAAATGGTTGATGATTTGGAAACTAAGGCTAGAATAACCAAAGAGGAAATGAAAGAAGTGAGGAAGAAGATAAAAAAGAGATCTTCTGGGTTGGCAAGCACTGCTATTGCAGCCCTTCCACCTCCCAAATTTGTGCAGGTAGTCAGTCCACTTTCTACTGTGATAGATGTAACTACACCCTCACCACCACATAAGACATTGCAAGAAGAGACAACAAAGCTTGTACCTCAAAGAAACATAAGGTCCACTAAAATGGACTCACCTCCTAAGAAACAATGGATGGAAGGAGAAGAGAATAAAGTTGAAAAATAAACCACCAATGTAAGATAACAATCGAAACCAGACATGAAGTTACTATAGAGAAGGATTGTAAGAGATGGAAACCTGAACACATTAATAAGATACTATGAGAGGTATGACTCTGATAATCAAGTCTTGATAGAGGATATGGTAATAGAATATCTACTTGTTTTCAAGAAGAACCTATTAGAGATAGAGAGTAGTATACCTGAGGAATTGTATGGTAAAC
>MU226896.1:52529-63702 GCA_018584345.1 Thuja plicata
TTATTCACCTTGAATTTTGAAGAGTGTTTACAGGACAAGAGTGTGATCTCATATTGTGATTGATTATGAGATCTATTTGAGATAATCACTTACAGAGATTTGAACTACAAATTTGAAAGCCCTAACTAAGATATTTAGCGAAGTGGTGATCAACAATGAAGGAATTTTTTGTCTTTGAGCTACAAAGAAGAAATCTATTGAATAACTATGGCATCAAAGATTTCTACACCTAAATTTATCAAGATAACAAAGGATCTGTAACTTGAACATAAGCTACACCCATTGAAGGCAACGAAAGTTGATAAAACTAGTGCCTTATTCCTAATTCCACCTCGTGATCTGTTGATTGAATACCTAAGAACCTTTATTCACTATAATATTGTTGAGTTAGGTAATAATAAGATACAAAAGGAGTACTTGGCGATGCGCAACAATGGTGAACATAAAGATGAGAAAAAAATATTCAAACAAAGGGTTTGACACACATTTTGGACTTACCAGAGATATTCAAGGTGGAATGGATTCTATATGTCTTGATTTATTTTCACGATCAATTCATATGCATGGAGGAACCGATCAAGATCATGAAAGAGTTTATTCATCTTATAAAAAGTTTCTCAGTGGATGAGGAACCATGTACCCTAAGGAAAATATCCACAAAGATGGTAGAACAACTTACAAATTCCAACAAATATCACAAAGTGATGAAAATAGACGATATTAAAGATCAAGAAGTTTTTTTTTTAGAAATGATTTTTGGATACAAGGTTTACCAATCGAGTCAGTTGAATAGTGTGACTTTTGGAGCTAGTCATGCCTCCTACTAGATAGTAAAGGAAGGAACAAGATATGACCTAGCTAAGATGGTGAGATCAAAAATTTTGGAAAACTTGAAGAGGATACAAATTGATAAGAAGAAATCACTAAAGTTTGGATCACTCTTAGTATTTATGTTCTTCTATGTGCATAACATTTTCCCTGGTAAAGGAGCGGTAACTTGGAAGACAGATAGACCATCTTTATATCAAATAAATGAATACATAGGTGAACTAGGAGATAACCTAAACTATCTCATATGGGGATATTTCAAGGAATTTTAGGACATAATTGATAAGAGGTATAGGATACCTACACACATTGTGGAGAAGTACAAAGACATTGTTTTTTTTTCTAGTTGATACTAACACTTGTAAGATACAAGCGGTAGATCCTAGAATTTCATGGATACCTAAGATGGGATATGAGATTGATGAACATTTTTTAACACTCGATGTTGAAGCTTTATTAAAGCTACTAGTTAACAAGAAAGAAAAGAGGTATGGAACTTTTGAGGAGGCATATAAAAGTGTAGACGCTCAAAAATGGTTTGAGCCTGCTAGTCTACATGTTTAACATTTTTGGCATTACAATTGAAACATTGTTTTTCACTCTAATTATTCCTCTATGTTGCGCATATGATCTTTATTACAGGAAAACATTATGTCTTTCATCGTTAATTGAATATTGTGAATTATTCAATTAATTGCTAATGTTTTTGTCATCTTGGCCAAATTTATCATTTCCTAATCAATCCCGATCAATTGTAAATCTTCCTAAACTAATCCTATTTTATCCTAAACTATAGTACCCATAGATTGTCTTGAAAGGTAGAGTATAGTTTGATTTTTATACTTTTGAATAGGTGTAGATCAACTTCGCATTATGAAATTATTTCAAGTAGACAAATACATAATTTAAGGATGCGTTATGTGAGTTTTTTACAAGTTGATGTCTCTTTTATTCAAGTATATAGGTAGTTTTGGCTTGGTATGTACATGATTAGAGGAGATGTTATGGGTTTCATAGATAATATTGGGTGCACATTACAATTTTTTATTAAGTAAAACAGGTTGTAAAGGGTGCCTGAAACCTATTACAAAGCATAGTAAATGAATGTACACCTAGACAAAAAGCAATAGGACCAAAAATCAAGACAGGCCACAACCAGGGCCATGACTTAAAACATAACAGAAACTAAACTACTGAAAAGAAAACAACACACAGGGACAACCAGAAGAGCCAGGGAAAATAATCAGGAGATATTCCTAAGCAGGCTAGCCGCTTTGGACTTGAGGATCTCCATCTTTGTTGCATCTTCCTTTATCTTGTGGAGATCCATCAGATCATCATGCTCTTTCTTCTTCTTTGAACTAGCCCTAATCCTCTTTCTAGGTCCCTCTTTAGGCTTCTGCTCTTTTTCCTCACTAGTTTTGGCCACGTTCATTCCCTCGGGTTTTTCTTTCATTTTTTCAATGAGAATCTTGATATGCTCATTGGAGGATTTCATGATGTTGAAGCTCTTCTCCGTGATTCTCTTAAGATTCACCTCAAACCTTGACATTTTTTCCTCCATCTTTCTGATCCTGGTATCCAGCCCCATATGATCCTCAACAACACTATCACCATTGGTGTTGTCTGTCCCATTAACTTTGTTCTTGAGCTCTCCCACTTCATGGAATAACCATTTGATAGACATGTAGTTGTCCAACATGCTATTCCTGGCATTGTTGAGAAGGTCGAGCTCCATTTCCCTTGTGTTATAACTAAGAACCACCATAGCCAGGTCAATCAATTCCTCTAGCTCAATCTTGCCATCCTCACCTTTGATAACTTTGGGGTTAATGACTTCCCTGGTAATTGATGAGCCTGTTTTACTGTCTTTATTATATTAATCCTTGCACTCTATTTTTAAGTATTATCAGGACACTTGTGAACTTCTAAGTCAGTTGAACTTTTTTTAAGTACAGAAAAGAACCATTAAGCCATGGGTGGAATAGATATGTCATATTACGCCAATATTATATATATGTTGTAGTATTTCATATAATAATCTGAATGTGTGTTCTAACATTTGGATTAATTTGATAAGTTGCTTGCATGAATATCTTTTGCATATTAACTAATCTTGCCAGGAAGTAGCAGTCATTGGGAGTGGTTGACAACATTGAAGGAGGACGTAAAGATCAGCTTCATGCGGATAAGCCATTATGGCAATAGAAGACACGGCTGCCGCAAATCAGGAGCCATTGTTTCATAAATGCATAAATGTAGCTCTGCTATATTCCCTCTGTATTACCAGCATGTTGACTTGATCGCCCATACTTCATTGTGCACGTCGTGGGTCGTTGCACTTCCTGTTCTCTTCCTTTGGCGCGGTTTTAGATTAGGTAGTTCCTTTTCTATTTTGGAATAAAGAAGTCAATCCTCTATTTATAGGGATGAGACTATTTATTTGTAAGTTTGGATTTTTGAAAGGAGAACAATGTTCTGATTGTTCTTGTTCAGCAAGTTCATTTTCAGCTTCATGTCTTATTTTTCATGTAACCAGTTTTGAAAGATAATGAAGTAACTTTTGGTTCATATTCTGTGTTTATAGATTAGCAGAAGCCAATCAAGGGGGCCCACTTGGTAGGTGGATTAGAGTAGAAGTAGAATAGATTTACTTCCTGCATTTCCAATATTCTAGATATAAGATTACAGTTTCTTCCTGCAGCATTGTACTTCGTGAATGTTCCTGCAGCACCTGCAAGGATAGCTATAGTGAATGCTCTAGGTTGAAATAATAGATTTCAGTAGAAGTGTGCAAGTTTTAGCATTCATTTTAGTAAGGACTAAGTGTGTTTCCCTTCCTATAGCCCTATTATAGATTCCTTTCATGTATTTTACTTTCCTGCAGTATAGGTAGATTGGCTCCTTAAGGAACTTAGTGCACATACTGTGATGTACCATTTCAAGTATACATCCCTGGGTTGACAAACTAAATGCACCTCATGGTGGGAGAAGTGATCCTTATATTGAATACATTATTCCTAAGAGAGTCTTTGGGCATGATTACTAATCACCTATTATGATGCCGTTCACTTTTGGCGCCGCTGCCGGGGATGGTGTCAAGCTCAGAAACTTTTTGAGTCTTTTAGTTAGTTTAATGGTTTGTGGTCCTAAATTTTCTTCACCAGTGTGAAGAATTCATTTGCATGCATCAAAGGGGAAGAAGAAGAGATGAATATGGCAGATTTCTTCCAGGATAACCTGCAAACTTGAATGAGAAAGCTGAAGAAGTTGAGTTGCCTTTTGTTGACGCAAGTCCCGATTTTCTTGCAGCATCTACCGCTGGAGAAGGATCTTTTGATATAAGTGGTTTCCGGCCTTTTGCTGAAATCTTGGCCAAATTTCTTGATAATTTTGACCCAACCGCACCTGCTAATAACAATCTTGTGGCTAATATTCCTTTCCAACAACAAGTACCACCCCTGATACCTCTAGTAATGGCACACCCTACTTTCTCATTTCCTCTGCCAAGCTTTATAAACAATACTAACCTCAAGAATATACCCTCATCTGCACCTCCAAAATTATATGGGCTGATATCTGAAGATCCTGACACCTTTTTGTTTGAGTTTGACATCCTCTGTTGTAGCTTTGACTATAATACTGATGCCCACAAACTCAGGTTGTTTCCAGCAACACTGAAAGAGTCAGCCTTACGATGGTTCATGGGATTAGGAGCAAATGTAGCAGGCACATGGGATGAGATGCAGACCCTGTTTCTAGAGAAATATAAAGAATATTGCAAGGGGAGTGACCCAAGGGGAGATGACATTTTTAGAATGTCGCAGAAGGAGGAAAAAAAATTGGAGGACTATGTTTCACGTTTTTTATACACCATGCAGAAGAATCCCCAACATGTTCTGGCAGAGGATTCACAGAAACTAGTCTTCTTGAGAGGAGTGAACGACATTTGTCTAGAAGCATTGGACCTCATGGATGGTGGGGACATATCCCAATCCTCTTGGCATGATCTCAAGAAAATCTGTCTCAACTACTCCAGATCAACTGGGAAGAAAAGCAGAGGATATCGGTCTACAACAATTAAAGGAAGCAGTTTAGGCGTTTCTAAGTTGGAGATATCTAACTTGCTAGTAGATTTCAAGAAAGACATCATTAATGATGTTGCCACACATCTCAACACCATGAATACCAAGAAGAAACATGCAGATGCTAAATTGCAGTTGGCTGAATATTGCCCTCATTACCAGAAACAAAAGAAAGACTACGAGTGCAAGCTGGTGGCAAACCTGGAAAATCAACATTTGCCTACAGAGTACATGAAGATAGAAGGAGATAACGAGCAAGTGTTCTTCATTGCTTAACGTCGCCCCTAGGCACCATGACAAGGTATGCCTCAGGACCCATTACAATTTTTAAATCCTTACAATAGTCAATGGAAAAACCAAAGTTATCAAAATATTCCTCAGTACTCTCAGCCACCCTAGAATAACCAGTGGCCTAACCAGCAAAACCAATGGAAACCTCTGTAAGGGAATTGGCAGCAAATAATCAATGGAGGGGACCTCCATAGTGGCCTAACCAAAATCCTGCTTTTCCACAATTACCGCCACCAGTGCCACCTCCTGCAATAATGTTGCCTCCTATAGCCACTAGCCCCAATCCAAAGCAAACGCAATTGCCTACTCAACCGCAACAAAATCCAATTAACAAGCAACAGCAGCAGCCATTGTATACTACTGATACATAGCAGTATCCTACTTACACTCTAGAGATATCTGACATACATCTGAGGTTAGGTACTACTCTACCTGCACCCGAATAGCCTATTATCACAGAAGTTACATACACTCTTGTAGCATCAGCACCTCTTCCAGAGGCTATATTGCAAAATACCACCCAATCAACTCAAAAATCCAGCAAAATTGATGATGAAACCTCAGTTGAACCTCCTTTTCCACAAATGCTCACAATAGAAAAACCTATAGCCCAAGAGGAAATGCCTTTTGATATTCTTGAGCAGCTAAAAAATATGCACATCTAATTACCTCTGTTTCAAGCTATCAAAGATATTCCTATCTATGGGAAAGCAATTAAGGATGCATGCCTTAAAAAGCCTGGGAGGAAGAAGAAAGACCCTCAAACAGTTCATGTCATAGGGAAACTTGAGGATATCATGGTGGGAAAGGTAGTTATACCCAAGTATTCAGACCTTGGAAGTCTAGTAGTTGACTTGATAATTAATGGACAATCTGTTAAAAATGCTTTAGTTGATTTGGGGGAAGCAATTAATGTGATGATCAAAGATACAATGAACAGACTAAGTATAGAAGGCTTAAGAACAACACCAACAATATTACAACTTGCTGACAGTTCAACAGTCACTCTAGATGGTCTTGTAGAAGATGTGGTAGTTACCCTAGACTCATGGGAATACCCTGCTGATTTTCTCATCTTATCACCAAAAGTAAACTTTGCTGGCTATCTAGTCATCCTAGGGAGACCTTGGTTAGCCACCACTAATGCAGAAATTAGTTACAGATCAGGAAGTATGACAATTTCAAATGGCCAGGCAATAAAGAAAATAGCACTCTATCCTCCTGCCCAGCCTCAGTAAGATTTGAAAGATCCCATTTGGCAAGAACTAGGAGATTAGGAAGAAGAGGTCAATTGTGTTTCTCAGCTTATGATGATGCATAGACAGTCTTTTCTGAAAAAGAAAGAGGAAGATGATGTAATACAGAGTATTCTTACCAATGAGTGTATAGCAGCAAAGGATGTTTCTGAAAGTGTTATTTTGCAGCTATGTACCTATGAAGACTGTATCTTTCCAGCAAGCCCTAAAATAATTAGCCAATTGTTACCATGTGAAATTGCTACAAACCCAGTACCTAAATGTCAAGGGTAGAGATAACAACTACTGTGGAAATTTCCCCTAGTCATAATCTCCATGTAAACAACAAGTTGCCACCTCAACAAATAGAATAGTTAACTAAACTCTTATGTAAGCATGAGAAAGCCTTTGCTTGGAATTATGGAGACATGCTGGGACTGAACCCCAAGCTCTGTACCCATAGGATCTACATTAATGATAGCAGCTTACCACTACACCAGCCTCAAAGAAGGATAAATCCAGCATTGAGATAGATAGTCAAAAGTGAATTACAAAAATTACTAGATGCTGGTTTCATCTATCCAATCTCTGATAGCAAGTGGGTGTCACCGTTAGTCATTGTACCTAAGAAAGGGGGGAAATGGTGAATATGTGTGGATTACAGAGAGATGAATAATGCCACAAAGAAGGATCATTTTCCTTTACCCTTTATTGATCAAGTCCTTGACACTCTAGCTGGTAAGAAATATTTCTCCTTTCTAGATGGATACAGTGGTTACAACTAGATCAACATTGCTTTAGAAGGTCAGAAGAAGAGTAAATTCACATGCCCTTTGGGTACATATGCCTATTTTGTATTACCATTTGGCCTTTGCAATGCACCAGCTACCTTCTAGAGAGTTGTAATCAGCATTTTCGCTGATACATCACATGATTGTATGGAGATATATATGGATGACTTACATACATTTGGAGTCACTTTTGAGGAATCCATAAAGAATTTGGAAAGAGTGCTAATCAGATGTCAGGAACACAATTTGTCTCTCAATAGTGACAAATGTTTCATGATGATGCAAGAATGCATAGTACTGGGACATTTCATATCTAAAGCTGGAATCCAAGTAGATCCTGCGAAAATAGAGGTAATTCTAACATTGCCTATTCCTATAAAGAAAAAAGATGTTAGGTCTTTCGTAGGACATGTTGGCTACTATAGAAGGTTTATCCAAAATTTTAGTCAAATAGCTAGTCCTCTGTATACTTTGCTTACTAAAGAGGTTGAATTTAACTGGACAAAAGAATGTGATGAATCCTTCCTGAAGCTTAAGAAATTGTTAACCACTGCACCCATACTTAGGGGTCCTGATTGGACTTTTCCATTTCACATTCATATAGATGCCTCAAACTATGCAATAGGTGTTTTCCTAGGACAAAAGTCTAGCAACCTGGAAAATGCAATTTACTACATTAGCAAAAGCCTCCATGGACTAGAGTTAAACTACACAGTGATAGAGAAAGAATTACTAGTAGTAGTATATTCCTTGAACAAATTATGTCATTACATAACTGGCTATCCTATTTTTGTTCATACTAACCATACAACAATAAAATATCTCATGAACAAACCTACTATCACAAGCAGGTTAGCAAGATGGCTTCTTCTTTTGTAGGAATTTGACATTACTATAGTTGACAAGCCTGGCAAGGCAAATGTAGTAGTTGATTATCTGTAAAGAATCCACCATACAAAACAGGATACTACTCTAATAGATGATGCATTTTCAGATGAGCATTTGTTTCATATTTCTGTCCAAAGTTCGTGGTATGCTGACATAGCTAATTACATTGCAGCTAACAAAGTTCCAACACATTTTTCTTACAAAGAAAGAAGACTACTAGTTGAAAAAAGTTTTAATTTCTCTTGGATTGATAACATGTTGTTTTACACTGGACCTGATCAAGTAATGCACAGATGTGTGAGAGAAGATGAGACATATGACATTATCCATGCCTGTCATGATGAACCATGTGGGGGACACTTTGCAGCAAAAAGAACAACCCAAAATATTTTAACAACTAGATATTATTTGCCTACACTTCACAAGGATGCAGCCAACTATACAAGGAAGTGTGACAAATGTCAAAGAATGGGCCGACTGACTAAGTCTGATGAAATGCCATTAAATCCACAAGTGGTGGTCACTCCATTTGAAAAATGGGGTATGGACTTCATTGGTCCAATAGACCCTCCATCCAATGGGAAGTCTTATATCCTGGTGTGCGCCGATTATTTGACCAAATGGGTTGAAGTAAAAGCTATGAAACATGCTCGAGACCATAAAGTTGCATAATTTTTGTATGATGAGATTTTCACGAGATATGGAGTACCGAGAGAGCTTGTAACTAACCAAGGTGCCCAATTCACTTCCAATTTAATAGAAAAGCTCATGAAAGAATACAATATCAGACATAGGAAGTCCAGCCCTTATCACCCTCAAGCCAATGGACAGGCTAAAGTTACAAATCAGGAAATAGAAGCCATCTTAACAAAGATAGTTCTTCTGCATCACCGGGACTAGAGCAGCCGATTATCAGAAGTCGTCTGGGCATATAGAACAACTTGGAAGACCACTACAGGATTCACTCCATTTGAACTATTGTATGGAAAAATAGCTATGCTACCAATTGAATTTGGACACAAAACACTAAGGACAACACTGCAATTAAATATCAATCTTCCTGCAGCACACAAGGAACGATTAGTGCATCTCAATTCCCTAGATGAAATGCGTAAATCTGCACTGGAGAGAACTGAACTAGTCTAGAAAAAAAGGAAGAAATGGCATGACTCACATATCAAGAGCAAACAATTCAAGTTGGAGACTGGGCATTTCTATATGATTCAAGATTCAAGGAAATACCAGGAAAGTTGCAGACAAGATGGCTGGGGCCATATGAAATAAGCCATGTTTTCACCAATGGAGCCGTCCTGTTGACCACAATTGATCCAGTACACTTCCAGCTTCTAGTCAATGGACATCGGCTAAATCTGTATCACCAACCTAAAAAAAAAGAAGAATTCTTGCGGCAATTCAAACAGAAAAAATTAAACGAGCAACAGGTAACACTTCCTGCAGTAGAGGGTACGAACCTTCTTCCTATAGCTCTTCAGTAAAATCCATCGAGCATGTCCATATTAAATGCTTTGTGTTCACATGAATTACATTCCTCCATTCACTTTCTATTTCTTCTTTCCAACTCATCTCATTTCTTTAATCTACCACCCACCCACCTTCCATGTCATCATCATTTTTCCTTTAAAAAGCTTTCAATAAGCAGTCGGGTAGGCTGACGTAAGTTGCCACCACTTTCATACCACTCTCGCCACCTCTTATGGCATGTGCAAAGATCAAATGACAGGTACACACTTTTCAAATTATTTCCATTTTTAGCACATAGATTTCGATAATTGTATCTAGTACTGCAATATATATCATCAAGACATTACGCCAGTTCCATCCCTTGTGCCACATCTGCCAAGTGTGGACACTTTTCAATGTTAAGTAGGGGGGAGGGAAGTGTATTAATTCAAAACTATCATTTCTATTTACACCTAAAATATTTTATGTCACTTCAAATCTGTACTTAGCCTTGCCTCATTAAAGTTCTAAGTGTTATATCGCACAATTGTTGTACTTTTAATCTTGAATCCTCCATGATTGTCAGACTTGATGTGACTTATAATTAAGTTAAGTGAAAACCCGCAGTAAATATTATGATCTCTCTTGATTTAATTCATCACTATTGTTCATGCAAAGAAAAATAGAGAAATTCAGGAGAAAGCTCATAGTCCTTGTAGTCTGGAAATCAAATAAGGAATAAGGAATCTCCCTACTGCTAAGAAGGAAAATTGAAATTAGCAAGCATAGATGGGAGGCCAACTGCAGAGACACGAGCCAGTTGTGCATGGTGTGTTACTCTCAGATGTTGAGGTGGTAAGAAGAATCAATGCATGCAGTTGGTTAGGGTATTTCCTAAGGTTAACAGAATTTGATGAGGACTCACCAGCAGAATTTGTGAGTACATTTGAATAAGGTCAGGCAATTGTGTGGGGATTAACAGTGGTCACAACAGAGGAGTGGATTGTAGAAGTTACTAGAGTACCAATGGTTGGATAACATTACCCTAATGTTCATGATGCTAGATCAGCAAGGGCCCAGTTCACCCTACCTGGTGATCCTCCTTTGGAGATTACCAAACAAGGTTGCAAGAGAATGTCTATCCCTCCGTCGTATAACTATTTGGCTATGCATATCATCAGGAATTTCACATGTGAATGGAGATTTTCCAATTTACATGCACATCATTTCAAATTACTGAGTTATGTGAGGCATAATCTAGCAGTAAATGTTCCAAATTTTATATATAACATGCTATGCATTAGTGCTGAAGAGACCCAAAAAGGGAATGCAAATTCTATTACCCACCATGCCCTAATTAAACTATTAATAGAGAGATCTCTTAGAGATGCCTCTCCCATGGCATGGTCAGATTTTGTCTAGTGCAAAACCCTACAACCACAGGTTAACCCTAATGAAAAAATTGGGCATGATAATGTAATACCAACTGACCCAGCCGTTGAAAAAGATACCCAAGGGGCAGAAACCATAAATCTTCAAGGAAATGTGCCCTTACCTGCTCATGAGAGAAATGTACCTACCTCTTCCCAAACCA
>MU226897.1:10495-30134 GCA_018584345.1 Thuja plicata
AATTCAACCGATCTCTCAAGATGGCAAGTAGGCTTGAATAAATCAAATTGTAAGCAATATATCATAAACTGTAAACTGAAATACTTTGAGTAATTGAAAGAATGTTTAGTAAATATGTATGTAAATTGAAATAAAAANATAGATAAGATATCACAAAACTATAACAATGAATTGAATAACTATAATCCAAATAATGATTAGACCAGTGCCTAATTGTATCACGGGCAATAGAGTCAAGATCATTCCAATCTTATGTTCAACCTCAGAGACAGTTTTACAAGAAAACTTATCACTTCAAAGGTGTTATGGAATGTACATGCAACCTAAAAAAAATTTAGAGATATTTCAAAAAGGTAATACTTCTCAGATGACAACCCAATTGACTTGGGCATCAATCAATAGAATTTAACCATGCAAAATGAGAAAGCCAATTGAAAATATAGACTATGAATTAAATCAGGAAGCATGCACATCAAACTATCACTTTGAAGAATTTCTATTGGTTTATCCAAGGGACTAATTGTAAAATAATAATGAAACTATTACTCATGTGAAAGAAAAAGGACTTATCTTTATTGATTTTGAAAAAATAGTACATCCATGTCCATGTTATACATGTTGATCAAAAACTATCCAAATATGTGAAATTGTATTATATTGTATTCTTTTATCTTTACATTTTACATTATGTATATATGTGTGTTTGAGTGGCTTTCACACCTCCTTAAGGTGAAAAGACACAACCCTTATTGTAAAATATTTTAAAAAAACACTAAACTAACTAAAAAATAACTACCTAACTTTCGGATTTGGCTTTGGTTGAAAATCTAAAACACACTATGAAAAGCTAAGATTTTTTTTGGAGATAGAAAATTTGATTTCCCAAACTGGGTCGGTTTTAGATTTTTAAAATTTAACCATCTTTAGCCTCTGTGGGCATCATCTTTGTAGCAGGTTGAAATTCCAGCATTTTCTTAAGGCTTCGATTAGTTAGTTCTATTTATTTGTGTCATAAAGCTTCCTTCCTTTAATTTTTTTAGTATGGAGAAACATGCTTCTTGATAATGGATTGGGACTTCTAAATTCTCAAAATTTAGGGTACCACCACTATCTTAGCGATGAGCCTCACTATATGAGAGAGCATGTAGTGTCTTAATTTTTGTGATGCAAAGATGACTGCGAAGCATGCTTTTTCAATAATGTTATAATTGAGCTCATAGGCGACCAGTGTTCTACTAATATAGTAGATAGCTCTTTCTTTCTTGGTTTCATCCTCTTGTGCCAGTAATACTCCTAGGGATGTAGCTGTAGCTTAAATGTATAGGAGTAAGGGCTTTCCATGAATAGGCACCATCAGAATAGGAGTAGCCAGGTATCCTTTCAATTCCCTGAAGTTGGCTTCACAGTGCTCATCCCATTTCAAGGTAACCCCTTTATGTAGTAATTTAGTAAAGGGTTGCGCCCTATCTACAAGTTGGGACATGAATCTCCTAATGGACTGAAGTCTCCCTTGTAGTGTCCTCATCTGACTGATGTTGCGTGGAGGAGCCATCTCTAGTATAGCTTTAACCTTAGCGGGGTCTACCTCAATTCCTTTTGCTGAAACAATGAATCCTAGGAGCTTCCCTGATTGGACCCCAAAGGCACATTTCTTTGGGTTGAGCCTAAGTTGGAACTGTTCC
This sequence comes from Thuja plicata, assembly GCA_018584345.1. Taxonomy (NCBI): domain Eukaryota; kingdom Viridiplantae; phylum Streptophyta; class Pinopsida; order Cupressales; family Cupressaceae; genus Thuja; species Thuja plicata. Next base: position 12,178 of record MU226897.1, read on the forward strand.
ATATGATCCAATATCTTTCTTAAGTCATCAATGTGAGTACCTCTTTCTTTGGATTTAGCCAATGTGTTGTCCATGTAGTCCTCCATGTTTTTGTGCATCATGTCATGGAATATATTTGTCATGGCTCTTTGATATGTTGCACCAGCATTCTTTAACCTGAATGGCATGATGTTCCAGCAAAAGGTCCCCCATGCGCATGTAAATACAGTTTTCTCTTGATCCTCTGGGGCAATTTTGATTTGGTTATAGCCTAAGAATCCATCCATTAAAGAATATGGCTGGTAGCCTATTGTGAGGTCTATGATCATGTCAATGTTAGGTAGAGGGAAGTCTTCTTTTAGACATGCTTTTTTTAAGTCTCTGAAGTCTATACAAATCCTGATAGATTTATCAGTTTTAGATACAGGGACCACATTGGAGATCCATCCTGCGTAGGCAATGACTCTGATAAATCTGGCCTTCAACAACTTCTCTAGCTTTGCTTTGACCAATAATGCAACATGAGGATGCATCTTTCTAAGTTTTTGTTTCATGGGTTTAATCCCAGGAGCTATAGATAAGTGGTGCATGATTAGATTAGGATCTAGCCCAGGCATATCAGTATAAGACCATGAAAAGTTGATCTTCTTCTCTTTCAGGAATTCCATGAACTATGTCTTCTCCTCTTCTGATAAAGATTGTGCAAGGTGGACTATTTGAGGATTTTCAACAGTGCCCAAATTTACTAGCTATGTTGGTTCAATTAGAACTATAGACCTTTCCTGAAAGTGCTCAGGGAGGATATCAAGAGTCTCATCCTTTGGTTCCTCTGAGAGGTTTTCACCATTGGATACATCTTTTCTCTTTACTATATTGGGATCTGATATTGCCACAAAGTGGTTTTCACCATCAGTCCTCTTTTTCTTTTAATTTTTTTATTTTTGACTGAGAAACCTGATATCCTCCTATGATATGTTCTCGCTCCTTGCATTGGTGGAAGAAGGGTAAGGTTCACAAGCATTGAGATAACAAGCTAGGGTGTGGTCATTAGGAAAGTTGAGGATAGGAGTAGGATCTATTTCAGTCCAATCAATTAGGTTTGGAAGTACCAATGTCAGGGAGTCAGTCTCTAGGAAGGACAACATTGCGTTAGCATCAAGACCATCAACTGAAATGACATGGTCTATTAAGTTAATTTCTTCAATGTTTAGATCAATAAGAGTGAGATCATCGTTAAAAGGGTCATTGTTAGTTATATGCAGACCAAAATCTAGTGACTTGTCAGTAGAAATCTCATCATCATCCCTCCATAAAAGGATGCTTCTTGCTTGTAGCCTATGAAATTCTTCTAGACTTATGTAATCACTAGTTTCTTCATCAATGATCGGGGGAAGGAACTCTTATTCTACTTTAGGATTATCAGTGTCATTGGGAGTAGTGTTAAACTATTTATGAGGAACTAAGGGTGCTGCAAACATGTGAATTGTATCTATTCCAATATCTTCAGTGGTGACAGATAGCTCATCCCATTCATAATCATGAGATTTAGTGACTTCATTATCGGATCTGTTTAAGTATTCAGCAATGGTTATTTGATGTACCCAGTTAGCTACCTATGGATCAAAGTTTGGTAGATCAAGGATATGTGAAACTATGATCAATTGCCCCCAGTTATGATGTAAATCTTGTTGTTGGGGTGTCTCTTTAGTAATCATTGCTATTAATGATATCTCTAGACCAGCTGCCATGGTGTCTCCTACCTCTTGAATGGGAGGTTCTACTAATAAGGGAGTGTGAAGATCTTGTGGTACCTCAAAGCTGGGTACATAGTGTCCTCCTTGGTAGTTGGGATCCTCTATGCCAACATGTAATAATATTTTGTAGGACCACTACTCTAGTTCATTTTTTTCATCACTCCCTTTATCTAAGTGTGGACTCCCTTTTGAAGCGGGTTTAGATCAGTCTTAGTATTAAAACCCAGTCCTATTTTGTCTCTGGTATTCTGGAACTTCATGGGTATAGGTTCAGTAAGCCCTCATCCTGTGTCATTTAGAGGTCCCTTTCCCTTGTATCCCATTTGTTTGAGGAAATCATATCCCTTGCCATACTATTCTGGGGATATCTCTACATGTTTGACCTCAGCCTCCACCAGTTCTCCTTTGTAAAGCCAGTCCAAGACTGCATGTTCTTTTGTGTTATCTAAAGAAGATGTGGATGCCTTTACCATGACAGTTGCTTTGTGTACTTCTAGCTCCAAGGATGCTATAGGTGTGAATGTCGAGGAAGGTTTTCCATAGGATCTTGGTGACACCGAAAGTTTTGTCAGTGAGGGAGTCAGGTCTAGCTTGCACTCTCCCATACCTGTTTCTTCAAGTTTTAAGGTTTTGCCAAAACTCTTCATAACCATGTCCTTGGTAGTTTTAGGAGCGACTACATCCATAGCCTCTTTATTATGCAGGATCATGCTACATGCTTTGATATTATTACATGTGTAGTTAGCATCTGCATGAATCGTCACTTCCACCCCATTATGTGGGAACTTTATGAGCTAGTGGTAAGTAGACAGTACAGCTTGCATTTCATGATTCCATGGTCTCCCCAATAGTATATTTTAGGTTGGGGGTAAATCCAAAACTTGACATGTGACATTCCTCTCAATTGGTCTAACTCTGATAGGTAGAACAATAAGACCTTTGGAGGATCTTTCTTCCTCATCCTAAGCTTTGATACTTATTTTTCTTCTAGATTCAATTGTCTATTCTGAGAGACCCAGTCTCTTGATTAGATCAAGTGTATAAATATTCAATCTTGCACCTCCATCTATCAACATGCGTCTAATAAAGGATTTATGAATAAGGACTTCAATATGGAGAGGTTGATTATGTGGATGTGTCAATGACTTATCATCCTCTTTAAAAAAGGAGAGGTAATGTGGCACAGAGATGTGATTGACTATCGCTTGGAATTTTTCTATATCAATATCCTTTAGGATGTTAGTAGCATGTAGAGCATATTCTAGGATTTCCCTATGTACTGTGGATATTTTGAGCAACTCAAAAATAGAAATTTTGGCAAAGGTTCATTGTAATTGGTCTACCAAATCATATTTTTCTCTAGGAATCGTAACCACATGTTTCGCTATTGGTTTAGGAGTAGTTATGATAGGAACCTTGGATGTTGATGCTGGTTTTGGAGGTCCTTTGATCATGACCTATGCTTGGCTTCGTGTCACGACATTTGAGTGGAATGAGACACCTTTGATTGTGACCACATTAATTGACTCAGTCTTAATGTCTAGCATATTGATCACATTGTCAATGTTGGAATAGGTGTATTTTACCTCATTACACTTCCCTTTAGATGTTTCTCCTTGGTCGTAATTAGGAAAGGTTTTGTTGAATGTTGTATGATCCTCATTGGTAGTGTGTCCATCTACTTTGATATTACCTCCTTCAATGAGGTCTTAGATGACATGTTTAATTTTAAGGAAATTATTATTCTTGTGTCCCTTGTTTTTATGGAAGACACAATAAGAATTATCATCCCACCACTTGGGTTTGACCATTGGTTCCCATGGTTTGGAGTCTGGGATTGTGAGAACTTTGTTATCCAATAGTGTTTTTAAAACAGTCACGAGAGGTTCTGCCAAAGGAGTGAATGTTCTTTGGGGTTTTGAAGTCCACATTTTCCCCTTTCTATTATCATTATTTGCTTTGGGTATGGGGGTCATGATCTTGGTGTCCTTGCTTGCCTACATGCTATTAGTTAGATTGAACACCTCAGATTTAGGATTAATGTTAGAGGCATCAACCACTTTGTCATTAACAACATTATTGTTTTGCTTCCACCATTTAGGCTTGGAGTTGGATTTGTTTGTTTTGTTTTCATTTTGAAGGGTGATCTCCCCCCTTTTGACCATGACTTCCTTAATACGGAGGGCATTTTTAATCATTTTGTCGAAGCTTGGAGAGTCTTGCATTTGTAACATGTAGTTCAATTCAGGCACTAGGTTATTAACGAAGGTCTCCATCTTCTCTGATTTAGGAATGGCCCTTGAATATCATGCAAACATCTTCCTCCACCTTTGTAGGAAGTGTGTAAATGATTCACCAGTTCTCTATTTTGTATTACATAGGTCCATCATAGTCACATCATGTTGGATGTTGTAAGAGTAATGTTGGATGAATCATTGGATCAACTCCTTGAATTTTTTGACCTTAGGGTTCAATTTTGAGAACCACTCCATGGCGTTACCTCCTAGACTTCCTAGAAATAGCTGCATGAGGTATGTAGGTTCATGCATGTATTCTATTCTTAGAGTATAGAATTCCTTCACATGATCGTGTGGGTCAGTTTCTCCTGTGTATTTTTCATACGTTAGTCTTGCCACATTGGGAGGAAATGGGACCATAGTGATACTCTTGTCAAAAGGAAATGGACAAATGGCATCTAAAGATTTTTTTTTTTTGGTTTCTCTTTCTCCTGTTTGAGGTTTGTGAGCTCTGTTTGCATCAAAGTGAGTTTCTTGCTAAGAATAGATATAGGGGTGGGTACCTCCTTTTCTTTAAGCTTTTCCACATCATAATCCTTAGGTAATTTGACACCTGTAGATGTTAGGTGGAGGAAGTATTTCTCTTTATCCTCGTCAATCATTTTGTCCATTATTTTATGGAATCTCTTGCTCTATTTGAGTTTTTCATATTCTTTTTCAGTGATTTCGTTCTCACTGCCAGAATCAAATAAGGGACAGTCAAACTTGGGTTCTTCTTCCTCATCCATATCTTTGGGCTTTTGGTGTTTGTCATTGTTATATTCCTCAAAAGCCTCACTCCATCTGTGAGTGTTGCTATCCATTTGTGGGGATTCTAGATCGAGTACAGAACTATGAGATGTTTCCCCTTGAAAGTGTGGTTTTTTAGGAGGCACTTTTGATCCTTTAGATGTGTACTTGTTGAGTCTTGTGTTAACCATGAAGTTGTTTCTCAATTTTGTCAATGTTTCCCAATAGTGCAAGTGAGAGTTTCAAACTATTCAAGTGGGTGTGTCTAGGTAAGAGTAATTGTTTGTTGTTGGTGGACATAAATGATTCTAGCATCAGAGGGTTAGATTGCCCTAATAGTGAGCTGGGAACCAAGTTGTTGGTAGAAAGTGGGTAGACCACACGTATTGAACCGATCATAAAAGACTGACTAAGCATGCAAGGTAGACATTTGAAAAAAATTTGAAACTTCAATAGGGAGACTAGAAAAGACAATAGGAACCAGCTAAAGAGCCAAAAGGGTATCCTAATCAACTGAGACTTTCTGAGAAATTATCTGGTAAGTGCCCACTATCCTAGATGTGAGCCCCTAGATGTGAGCTTCTGATGACACCAGATGCGAGCCTAAACCCTAGATGCGACTGTATGCTGACCAAATGTGAGCTAGGATACCAGATGTGATCCTAAATACTGCATGCAATTTGGGAAATCTAGGATGTGATCTTATCATGTATTTGCTAGTTTTAATCAGTTTTGAAAAGTTCATTTTGGAAATACGTGAAGTTGTATGATTGCAGTTTGATTTTAGAGACCCATTGGTGAGTGAAAAACACATGCGTTGATCCGGGATGAATTTTGTCATTTTTTTGAAGATGTTTTTTCAGTTATTTTACAAACATGTCAAACATATTTGCATTGTTAGGAGGGTGAAACAGACACTCATCTTTTCCTATTCTCTAGGTGGAGGACGAAAATCTTTGCTCATTGACTTAGGTACACACTCAAATGCTAATCAGAATATAGCCATCACCAAGAACACAATGGCTCCAGTCATGATGTTGTATTAGCCGACACCAAATGCAAGTGAGGGCACGATATGACGAGTGTCTTGGGGCAATTACTTTTTTCCTTGCACAAAGATTATCACCCTTTGGGGGGTGAATCAAAAATTCTTTCAGTTGAAATTGTTGTATATTATTGGGCAATTCGTTTGAAATTGTCCCCCATAGAATTGCACAAGGCAAAATTGAGGTGTATAGCCGTATGAGTACCTAAATATATGTAGTCTCGCAAGCAAGATTCAAGTGGCTCCGCTCTACATATACCCAAGCATGTTCAAGGAATCATGTCAAAATTCCATGAACAAAACCAGCTCCATCTTCCGAGGCTTTAGCCTATGAGGATGAAACTATTTATAGTGAGTTGGAAGGGTTTGCGTAAAACCTGTCCTCACTTGGGTCGTTCCCGGGAGATTTTTTCCTCAACCGGTAGGCCATCTACTATTAAATATGCATACAAAGCATTGGCGAGCTTTGGATGTCTGGATTTCTGATTCTTCTGAAGAAGAAGAGCATACTCTCCTAATCTAAGCCATTTTCTCCCAAAACTAAGTCAAGCAAAGTGATTCTTTCCCTCAAGCAATGTTGTGCTTGATTTAGATGTTCCTATTTTAATAAAAACAAGATGCTTGAAAATAGATTTGCCTTGTTCAATTAGCCACAATATTTAATGAGTTTGCTTGTTCAATTTTTGTGTCCCAAAAATGAATTAAATAGTTGAACTTATTCTTTGATCCAAAAGATTTAGTGATTTGTGTTTGTTCATTTACTGATCTAAAAGAATTATATGATATGATTGCTTGTTTAGTTAACTCTAAATTTTGGTCAACCCATAAACTGATGTGTGAGTTTCTGATTTTCCTTAAAAGGCAAAGAGCATAGTCCTCTAGTCAGTTTAGTAATGGATTGGAAAGTATTCCTTAGTTTTTAAAGCAAGTAAATAGAGGTCAAGATGGGGAGGGGTTGGAAACCTAAAAAATCGAGTTAGTTTTCTTTGTAGAAACTCCCACAAAAAACCTCTGATATCAACCTGCAAACAATCATTATGCTATTTGAAAGACCAAATAAGTCAAGCACACAAACATTAGTGGTTAGGCAATGAAGTTCACTAAAATTTTCACCAGATGCGATCCAGAAAGACAAAAAAAAACACAAAACCATATGTGACTTTCCTTACCAGATGTGACTTAATGTTTACCAGATGTGAGCTTAAACCAAAAACAATCTGGGAAATCCCGGATGTGAGCCTCGTTTTCTGCGGTGCGAGGGTGTATCCCGGATGCGATCCAAAATGACCAGAAACTACCCTATAATAGAATCCTCTGCATGCAAATTAGAAAAAAATTGATTCAAAATGAGGCCAAGTTGGAAATTGTGCCCCACGGTGGGCACCAAAAATGTGTGTGTATATTTGTGCACCTGTTGCCTACGACACAACACTTCAATAAGTCATTCTATTAGTGAGAAACAAGGGTTAATAAGCATATAAACCCCTAACATCCACCTATTTTTTTATAACTAGGATGAGTGTAGCAAATAACATAACAACCCTCAGATTATGCTAATACCAATGACATAAACAACCTAGCATGAAAGATTTGAGTTAAAAATAACTAATTAACTATTTAAGCATGCATACTAGTCTAAAATGAGCATTATAACCATGTAAGAGAGTAACTATGGAGTGTGCATGAAGCTATTAAGGAATGGGTAGCATAACAATGCTTTTAGATTCCTTCAAAATCTTGGCATAACAACACTACTATTCAAAAATTGAGGCTTATTATGAGCTCCAAATCCCTTCAATTTATAGAAGAATGGGAGAGAGAGAGTGGGGACAAGGTTCATTAACGGAGCCCCTAAGGTCATTAATGAAGTGTAAGAGCCATTAATGCCTCAGGAATTAATGAGGGATGGGAAAGAGGGAATATCCATTAATGAAATTCATTTAAGAGGCATGGGAGGGAGTAAGGCTCAACTTGGCAAGTTGGTCCTTTAGAAAATTCATGCTTGAGAAAGTTGAATTTCTCAAGTGGGTTGAGTCCCTAATCACTTCCTTAATGGAATGTGAATTGGAATTAGGATTAGATTAGCATGGGGGGAATAGGTTGAGATGGGTTAGAACCCAAGGTAGAAGTGGTTGAGATAGGTTAGGTTGGGGTTTATGGGAATATAAATGAAATGAATTAAACTTATTTAATTCATTCAAAAATAGGATATTAATTATTTAAGAATTTTATTGCTTTTTAATAATTAAGGGGACTATAGCCATTTTAATTAAATTAAATAGGCTAGGGGAATGGGTTATTTGCAACTGGACAATTGATTTAGGGGTTTATTTAATTCTTTTATAATTAAATACTATAGCCATATTTGAATTTGATTTGATTTAATTGCTTTGAATTGATTTGAATTATATGGCTATAATAGTTAGTATAATTCAATGATAAAAATCACCTAGGACATAAAATTTTCTTTAAAATAAATTATGCCAAAGTAACATTGTCATGACATAAATATGGGTATGATCACACTTAGGGAAAATAGGGTCTATAGTTGGAACAGACCAAATCCATGTGGTTACAGGTAGCATATCATCTGCATCTTTCCTTCAAATCTTCTCATCCTCTGTTAGTGCAAATTATTTTCTAATTTCTAGTTTCTCATACAATACCTTAGGAATACTACCTTTTATCTCAAGTATATTTTTCTTAAATGCAAGAATATGATCTATTAAAAAATCTTCAATAAGAATCCTATATTTCTCATCATGCCTCTCATAATATTTAGGAAACTGATTGAGTTTTTCTTGATCAATTATTCTCTTCGTCATTATCTTCATATCTGGTTTCCATAGTTGTATTTACTCTATTTTCTTCTCTTCCAATTTATTTTCCTCTACTTTCTTCTCTTCTACTTCAGTCCTTTTCTTCTTTGGTGGAGAATTCGATTTGGAGGACCTTGTCCTCTTCACAAGGATCTCTACTATTTTCTCTATCTGTGATGTCCTTTTAGGTGGTTCAGGTTTAGTATTAGGTACATCTACTATAGTAGGAGGTGGACTTGTAGTCTTTTTAGTTTCTAGAGGTGGAAGGGTAGTAGGAGTGGCGCTTTCCAATCCAAAAGAATTCTCACTCATCTTTTTCCTTATCTCCTTAGTAATACTATCCTTTTTTGCTAGATTATCCACAAATTTTTCTACTTTTCTCATCCTTTCCACTTTAGTCTATTATTCTCTTATCTTAGAATATTTCTCTTCATATTCTTCCCATCTTTCTTTGGATGGATCAATCTTTGAGGATAATACATTTTTAAGACCTCAAAACTAACTTTATATCCCATAGGGTAACACCATTTAATCCTTGGCTCTAGTGCCTCAAAGCACACACAATCAGTTTCAACCATGAAACATATTGTATCCTTATACTTTTCTACCATCTCCTTAGGTATCCTCACTCTTTCTTTCATCTATCTCTATAGAATCTTGATCATACCAAATAGTTCTTCATCAACCCAGGTACCATTTTGTCTCCTATAGCTATTTGTGATCTAAATTCTAGTAGGTTCATTATCCTTCCATCCTCTAGGGTGAATTCCAGGGAATTTATGTACAATGTTGATATGCATATGTATTAACAATGACACAAACCTGTATTCTTTTGACTTATCTCGCTTTATCTACTTTACATTTTTCATAAATTGTTGTGCAATTACTTTGAAAAGGTTGTATTTGACATTTTCTTTCACCATTCTATATGTCATCATAATGAATCCAACTGATACTAAGTTAGGTCAGCTGTTGTAGTGAAGTTTGTATCTAAGAATCATAAAAACTAGTCTCACATCTTGCTAAAAGATGTTGGCTATGGTCATTGCCCTCTTATCCCATCTAGAATGAGTTAGGGTTTCCACTTTCTTCTTTGTGTTCTTCTCTGCAATAAGGATAGTACCAGATTTGTCAAAACTAGTTATGTCATGAATCAACTCACTACATATATTCATAGGTTGATCTCCAATATAGATAAATTTATTACGCACTCTACTCAAGACAATATTAATCCATTTTTCTTTGTAGAAATCATAAAGTTCTACCATTTGCATAATACTGAGATTCTCTAAATGAACAAACTTATCCTTCCACTTTCCATCTTCCTTGATCATATCCTTCATCTCCTTATATATCTCATAGTCTCCTTGAGAATCATATTTACAATGTACGCATGCCCTAATATCCTCAATATTGATCTTAAAAACTTCAAATCCAATCTCAATAAAATGAGTCAATCTTAATCAATTCAGTTCAATCCAATCCAATCAAATCCAATCAAAATCAAATCAAAGTCCAAATATTTTTCTTGTAGAATCATTATCAATCAACATTCCAAACTTCATCCTTCATCCTTCTTTCTTCATCTTTCATCTTTTGGAGGGTACCATTGCATGGTATTTAATCGATCCCAAGATAAAAACATGAGGTACACATGACTAAGGACCAATCATGATGATGGGAATCCTTTTTCTCATCCCTTCTTTCAAGGGGAGGAAGTACACATTGAAGACATAACAAATATGCCCAACGAGAATTAATTGGTCGATCAGGATGAAAGATCTACCCAAGTGAACGATTTTCTCAATGATCCATATAATATAGAGATGGTTGAAAAAGCCATTAGTCAGAATGGTGGAGACATTGTTATGAACCTTATCAAGAATGGGGTCATAGTACCTGTTTATTTTGATGAATCTCTCCTTGTCAGCAATGTCATCAAGGTTATGGTCACTGCAAACATTGCCTCAATCTCAAATGAAACATCATCACACGACAAAGGAAATATCACTTCTAGTGGTCCTTCTAGATCAATCCCCATATCCACTTCACAACCAAAATTTCAATTAACAGAGGAACAAATTCAACAGATCCTTAGTGTCTTGCCCAACATCACTTCACATAATAACATTCAAACCACAACAAATACCGCTACTAGTGTTGGTGCTAGTGTTTTCATTATAGGGCATACTTTCATCCCCTTATCTACACAGCCAGTTTCATCATCACCATTCACATTCTCGTCATCCATGATGAATAAATCTACTCAATAAACTTCCCGAGCTTATCATTATACACATCCTCCTACATTTTCTATGACCTCAAAAGCATTTCAGCCTCACAATTGGGAGGTGGAAAATATTTTGTACCACAGTTCACACCTCACAATACTCTGGATTTATCCCAACAAGTAAATGAGATCAAAAATCTTGTGCACAACTTACAAAATGAAGGAAAGAAGAAATTATCCATTGAAGATATATGTCCTTATCCGTTTGACAAATCTATCACCATGCAACCATTTCCTCTAAATTTTGAAATCCCTAAGTTTGAGAAATACAAAGGGGAATCATGCCCACTCCAATATCTCATGGAATTCTACATCACATGCCATGAGGTCACCCACAATGAACACTACCTAAAATGACTCTTTACTAGGAGTCTTAGTGGTCCTGCTCTAGAGGGGTTCATGGCCCTCCCTCATCGCTCTATATCCACATTCTCTGATCTTGTAGAAAATTCATTGGACAATATTATTACAATATTGAACATCAAGCATTGAGTGACCTATGTAATACCAAGCAAAGGAATGGAGAAACCTTTTCAAGCTTTTTACAATGATGGAGAGAAATCGTATGCCTTGGAAGATACCTAAAAATCATTTGATCGATATATTTATTAAAAATTTGGTATCTGAAATGTCATTCCAAGTGAAAATGGCTTCTCCTGACACTTTTGAGTCTCTTGTTAAAAAAGGAAAAAATATTGAAGATGGAATTTTTCAAAAAGGCTCTGTTTAACATTATACCACTTCCTCTAAGAATGAAAAACCAAAGTTTTGGAGTAAGAACAAAGGAGTTGTCTGTTGGTTGTATTCCCAGTTCTAGTCTGTTTGCCAAAGTTTGGTGGTCCTCATACTTTTTTCTTGTCTAAAATAGAAGTCTCTCAGTTTATTTGTCATTTCCCTGTTGAAGTCTTTAGGTTTTCAGGTCATAATCCATGTAAAAATACAAAGCCTCAAAACCCTAGATCTTATTTGATAAGAAAAAATGAGAAAACTCTAAGCCGTTTATGACTTCTATTTTGGTGTTACTTTTTGAAATCACTTAATTCATGTGCTTAAAAGCTTGGTCGCCTAGTCGCACAATCTGGATAGCATATTCTTTTTCTCCTCAAGACTTGGTGATTAGCTTATGTCAAGATGTATCTTAAAAAATTGGAATATTCCTTTAGCTTTAAGAGACTTGGCGGAGTTCTTCATGTCATGTAGTCACTGAATGAGTAAACAGGTCAGCAGTTTGTGAAAGGGCCCACAGATGAGCCGCGGTGTCGCGAGAAAAGACCAGCGGTTAGTGATTTTTTGTGAGACTTGGTGATAGGTTCATGTCGCGTGGTCGCTAGATTGATTTACGGTTAAGTAAGCGGTGCAAAGCTTATGTCGTGTGGTCTCCAGAAGGGATGGCGATCAAGGAAAACATGTTGAGACTTAGCGACTAACCATATACAATTTGAGAAATAACACAGTCAGGTTGTCGCCAGATTGAAATGCTGAGTAAGATTTTCATTCAGCGATTCAGAGATGAGTAATAAATGAGACACGTGTCCAAAGGTGATTTGAAAATGAGCTTGTTGCATGGTCTCCAAATGGTAAAAGACTATTTAGCGATTACAAGGCTAAGTATAAAGGTCTTTGTTGTCGCGTAGTCTCTAGAGAACTCAAGGGTATGATAGATTACTCAGTGATTTGGTGGGACCATTAGATGTAATGATTAAAGAGATCCTACAGTGGTCGCGAAGTCCCCAAATAAAAGCTCCCATAGGAAAATGTGCTCGCAACTTGGAGATAAGGGTATGTCGCGTAGTCTCCAGATAAAATGAAGGGTAAAAGTACCTGTCGTGTTGTCTCTGAAGGATTTAACACTTAAACATTATTATTTAGCGATTAAGTGACTATGGGTATTCATGGGGTTTCGTAAAGGAAAGTAAACACTCGGTGACTGGGAGATAACTGTAAAGGCTAAAGATGACTGTCAGTCACAGAATCTCCAAATAAGATATGAGTTAGCTTTAACATCTAGTGACTTTGATTTCTTCATGTCGCGGGATCACCAGAAAGTAACTTTAGTTAACCAAGATGGGGAAAGTTACATAGTTGCTAAGTCTCCAGAAGAATCAGGGGTTAAGGATTTGGGTCAGTGACAAGGAGATTATACATAGTTGCATAGTCGCTTAATATCAAATATTAAGAAAAGGCGGCAACGGATGACATGACAACATGAATCATTCAACATCCAATAACAAGCCTGGATATTGATTACTGTGTAAAAAAGGGTAGCTGAGATGTATGACAGAGAGCCAATCACATAAAGAAATTTAATCTCCTTTGAATTTTATAAGGTTTTTCTAAGGATTCAGATATATGAATTTGATTTCCTGTCACACTCATGGACCTACGGCTAGGTTTTCAATTGATTCCACAGCATACTGAATTGAAGACAAAATTGATGATTTTTCAAATGATGAGCTGTGTACTTGGGACAATTACCATAAAAATCTGATTGAAAGTTCATTTTTACTTATCTTGCTTTCAAAATTTCAGAGCGAAGGAGTGCTAAGTATTCTAAGAAGAGAGAAGAAATTAGAAATTTGTATAATTTTCCATTGATTAAAAGGTTTTGAATTTTTGAGAATTGTGCATAGAGGAGTAAAGTGAGTCTTGGGAAAAGATTTGTTTCAACATCGGTAAAGAAGAAGGGATTCAAACAACAAAGCCAACATGAGTAGAGCAGCTAGTGTGGCTTCAACCAGTGGAATAAATGAAGAGGTAGATGAAGAGGCGAAGGGAAAATAGAATTACTCAGATGAATTCCTCAAATTGCTGCCACGTTCAACTCAGAACAAGAGGGAAAATGCTAATGTGCTTACTGATGACTACTGCAACATTAGGGATGCTAATACTCTGGGAACAATAGGTTTTTCCCTTTTTACTTATTTTTACAAGAATTCTGATAAAGCCATCCCAGTATCAAACCCATGGACCTGTGGCTTGGCTAGATTAATTCTTCCTGATGTCTACATAGATGTAGATTTGTTCTTAGGCCTCACCAGTCGTTATGATGTCTTGTCTAAGACAATTAAAAGGGATGATGGCACTGCCCTGCTCATCCTAAATAGGAATTCATTCATGCAAGATTTTGGCTTGTATAGCACTATGTCCACCAGAATTGACATCACTAAGCAAGAATAGAGGTACAATGTGAATCTTGGTATTGCTTGGGGACAATTGTAGAAACATATGCTTAAGGAAGTGAGAAAATATCTTGATCCTATGTCTAGAAAAGCCCTTATTACTTCAAGCACTTTCATTTCTACATTAAGTACATCGTCTATGCCCTGTGTAGAGTGCTAGGGATAGATGGGGAAGCGGAAAAGATCAATGTCGGGATACTGATGATGGTGTTAGATTTACAGGACGTGCATTCTAACACCAGCTATGACTATATATAGCATATCATAGATCATATGCACGAGGGATTTATAGCAACCAAGAAGAAAATGGAAGATCCCAAGGAGAAAGAACCCAGGTTCTTACACTATTCTATCATCATGTATCTCTTGTTGCACTTTAATTTTGTCATCATGGATTTAAAAAATTTGACCCCTCAGAGGTTTTATCAAGATGGACCTAATCCCATCCAGTTTTGGGTAAAGGTTTGGAATTATAGATCTAAGGACTGTGACTATTGCGCATTCTAGAATTTGATTATATATCCATTAGTACAGAGCATGGGCATCAATAGGAAAAGGGTCCCAATCAAGATTATGCAACTGCTAAGGCCTAGTGAATACTCGGATAAATGGGAGGGAGACCATAATTGGGGAGATTTCCTCTTAGAAGAGAACTATACCATAATTAGGGTATATGGATGTATACATCCACCTCATATCTTGCCTTACCATGTGCCAACAAGAGTAGCTACCATGGAATTTATATGGCAATTATTATTAACAGATAATGAGCATTTTGCATCACACAGGAAGGGGACCTTAACCCCTAGATAATTTAGAATTTCAAATTTTACTATTGGCAAGGGTGCCATTGACTCAGTTAGCCAGTGGTTGGAAAGTTGCAGAATGGGGGTAGCTTCATATAGATACATTGATCCTGAAGGCTTCATGGTAGGAGTCAGAAAATTATATACCCCCACAATTCCCAATACAAATGTCCATTGTGAATTTATTGAGGAGGATGCAACAAGAAATATTCTTGATGAAGATGAGATCAAGACAAGGAGAACAAGGATTCAGGAGTTGCTGAACCTTGAGAGACAAATCAAAAGAAATGGGTTGGCTTTTGGGGGTTTTTACCCTAATCTACCATATTTGACAGAACAAAAGCCATTATTGATAATTATTATGTGCTTAGTGAACAACTTGAGACTGTTCTTGATAAGAAAGGTGCCCAAGGGCCAGATCATTCAGAATCTGAGTATGATAGTAGTAGTGATAGTGATTATACCCGTCCTACTAGATATTTTCAACCTCAGTAGGATGTTGCTGAGATACCACAGTTGTAGAGTGTTGAAGGCCATATTGTTGAATTAACAGTGGCCACACAACTTGATGATATAGAGGAGCCAGCAGCTAAGAGGAAAAAGATGGAAATAGGCCAGCCTTCAGTTGAAAAGCAAGAAAAGAAAAAGGATAAAGCAAGTGCCCTAGTGCAAAAATTAATTAGGCAAGGCAAGAAAAAATAGCTTGATATGGAGGAGAATGTGGAATTTCCTCTTAAGGCATGTGTTGATGAAAGACTGATACATCAACATCAATTTTTGAATGATGATAACTTTGTCAAAACTGAGGAATTTAAGGACTTCATAAGATGGTACAAGAAAGAGAAAATTAGAGCTCATTTGACTATTGATGGGGAAGAGACAAATACAAATGAGGCCCTGATGGCCCTACAGTGTTATGACCCAGACAGTGAGGACATCTCACCTGAAGAAGCCAGAAAAATGGTATTAGATAGTGGCATGTTATTGGCTGAGGGTTGGTACTTGGCATCTGCTTTCATAATTGATCAAATAAGAAAGTAGCCTGATCTGAAGATGGCTAGTGAGGTACAAATGGGAGTGTGATCAAAGGATTTGGGTATAGCCCAAAGTCTCAAGCTTTTGCAATGTGGAGCCTTTCCCGAAAGGATCAAAAACCTCAGCTGGTAAAAATTTAAGAAAACATGGTAGGCAACCAAATGGTATGGTCAGTACAAAATACAGGGGATTTGGAAATATCCCAAATCATGACACATTGGGCACACTTAAATGAAGACAAAACTAAACAGGTGTCTAATAAGTGTAGCACATTAATAGAAGAAACAAGTGCATTGGCCAAAGACTAGGAATTGTGCCATATCCAGATACACCAGCAAGAATAGGTGATTAAGAGGTTAATGAAGGAATTAGAAGAGAAGCATGAAATGGTATATGTGCCTGCTCCACAACCTTTGCAAATTTAAGATAAGGAAAAATAAGAAGAAGTGGTTGAAAAGGATGATATAGGAGATAAGAAGAATGAAGTTGCCTTGAGTGCATTAAGGGGCATTTTACAACATAGGATTGAATTCTTGAAGGATAAGACTGATGTTTTCCTTAATTCTTACAATAAATTGCCAGCTTTGCATGCAGAGGTAATGGGGTATCTTGCTATTTTGAACCCCTATTTTACTAAATGGTCTACTAGGGTACAATTGTTTGAAAAGATTACATCTTTGCAAACCCTAAGATCAGATTTGCTAGAGATAGTAATAGAAGTGGAAGATGAGATCAAAAAGGTCAATGTTGCTCTTTCATTCTTCAAGGGCAAGTTGAACCAAATTGAGGTTAAATTGAGCATCTTTTCTTTAGATTTTAATAGATTTGTTCCTTCCTTAAGAGGTGAAGATGATCAGGTAAAGGCCTTAGATGCTTGGAGGAATGCATTTGACAGAAAAATGCCTAATAATGAGGCATTTATTATGGGATCAGATTTGGATATTGAAGGATTCAATAAGATATTAGATGTAGCCTTTAAGGCAGAAACTGACATTAATAAGTTTTTAATGGATGTTAAGGGCATTACTGAAGTTAAATGGGAGTGACAAAAGGCATAGGTGTAGGGTACTCAAGACTTCAAGTGGCTAACAGATGATGAAGTGGCAGCATGGGAGCTAATGACTAGGCCAAAGAAGAAGAAGACTGTAATTGAAGAGGAAATTCTAGATGAGGAGTAAAAGGGAACACTTGGCACCTAACCAATGAGCACAGGGAGGTTAGCTATAAATAGAGATGAGTGTACGTTAGCTTGTAATGGTAGTCACTCAGTCTTAATGTAACCATCAGAAGCTATCCTGACTATTGTTAGACAAAGGTACTAGTTTCCAGAAGAGACAAAGAATATCAGATCTACATCCTCTATTTTTATCCTCCCACCACTTCTAAATTCTTTTGTTTTGTCTTTTTCTATTCTTTTAGGGATAGGTTCCTTAAACCATCTGAATTTTGTTGCATCCTAAAATAAAGGATTCCAAGATGGTTAATGACCTATATATAGGACCAAAATTGTAATTGAGAGGGGGATGAAATATAATTGAAGATAGACCTTCTGATTTTTGTCTGTGTTTTGAGCTTTTAAGCCTTTATATGTACTTGAAGCAGAATATATGAATAAAAATACAGTGCAATTTTATTCTACATTATTGTTGTCTCTTTGCTTATTGTATGCACTCTTTTATGTTTAATTTGTAAGGCATATTAAACATATTGGCTATAAGGTGCCTATTTAATTATTTGCAAGCTTCTTCTAAGGGAATAATTAAACTTTGTGAGTAGTTTCAGAGAGTACTACAACAACTGAGGATTTGATATAATATTGTAGAAGTGATAGGATAGGTTTGCAAGGCATTTTTATCTGAGTTGTATGTAGGTTGTAGGGCATCCTACAATATTTTTGTTCATACTTTTCTGTGGATTTACATCTTTTGACTCTATTACCCAAAGATAGGCACTGGTCTAAAGTTTTTCAAGTGATTCACCATCATCCAAGCATTAAAAACTATTTAAATCAATCATTTTCAGAG
>MU226897.1:35103-70519 GCA_018584345.1 Thuja plicata
CATATGTGTATATCAAAATGCCTTTTGGATTAATAAATGCAGGGGCAACTTTTCAGAGAGCTATGGATGTTGCTTTCAAAGAATTCATTGATCTATTCATGGTTATTTATCAAGATGACTTAACTGCCTATTCAAAAAGGGCCATTGATCATTGTGATCACTTGGGTAAGATTTTTAATAGAGCATTGGAATATGGTGTCTCATTAAACCCCAAGAAGTGCCATTTTGCAGTTAGAGAAGGGAAGTTGCTAGGACATATAGTATCTAGAGAAGGGGTAAGAATATACCCTGAGAGAGTGGAAGCAATTCCAAAGGTGATTGCTCCAAAGAACTTAAAAGGTGTGTAATTTTTCTTAGGAAAGATTAACTTTGTTAGAAGATTTATAGTAAATTTTGCAGAAATTGTGAAGCCTATTGTCAAATTATTAAAGAAGGATGCCAAGTTTGTTTGGAATGAAGAAGCCTAGTAGGCATTTGAAAAGATAAAGAAAGCAGTACAAGAAGCCCCAGTTTTGAAGTCTCCTGATTATACCAAGCCTTTCTCTTTGTTTTCATTTGCATCATTCCATACAATTGCTTCTATTCTCCTTCAAAAGGATGAACAAGGATTTGAACATCCCGTAGCTTTTTACAGTAAATCCTTGCAGGCTGCAGAACTTAACTATGAAATAATGGAAAAGTAGGCTTATGCATTGGTAAATGTTGTGAAATCATTCAGGCCCTATTTGGTTTGTGCTAAGGTGTAGGCCTATGTTCCTCATTTAGCAGTAAAGGATATCCTTACACAGTTAGAGGTAACTGGTAAGAGATGTAAGTGGATCACTAGGATTCAAGAATTCAACCTTGAGATTAATATCACCAAGTTAATAAGAGGACAAGGCTTGGCCAAGCTCATGATAGAAGAGAAATTGGATTTAGTACAGATGAATCAGACATGAACACATGACCAAGCCATTACTAGTATAGAAAGGCAACCATATTATACTGATATTGTATTTTTTCTCAAAAATGCTAAGTGTCCTGATCATTTGTCTGAAAATCAAAAGAGGAGTCTGAAATTGTAAGCTCAAAGGTATACTTTGATCCAAGGTGATTTATTTTGGAAAGACAAGAATAGTGTATTATTATTATGCCTTGATAGATATCAAGCTGAGAAAGTTTTAACTGAGATGCATGAAGGAGAGTGTGGGGGTCACTTTTCTACTAAAACTACCGCCCATAAGATTTTAAGGGCAGGGTATTATTGGCCTACCTTATTCAAAGATACTTACATACATGTCAGGAAATGTGAACCATGTTAAAAGTTTTCAAATAAACTAAAATTTGCAGGTGCTCTGTTGCTGAATCCAATGAGTACTAAGGCTCCTTTTACTATGTGGGGGATTGACTTTATTGGTGAATTTCAGGAGAAGTCTAGTGTAGGGCATAGTTGGATTTTGGTTGCCACAGATTACTTTACTAAGTGGATTGAAGCTATCCCTACAAGAAAAGAAACAAGCAAGGTGGTTACAGAGTTTCTCTTGGAGAATATTTTGACCAGGTTTGGTGTGCCAAGTAAATTAGTAATTGACAATGCTATGAGTTTTAGATTAGAAGAAATGACAAGTTTCTATGAAAGATATGGGATTATAATATCATACTCATCCCCATATCACCCACAGGATAATGGACAAGTTGAGTCTAGCAATAAAAGCATATTTAAGATACTGAAGAGGACTCTGGAACAAAATAAGAGAACATGGCACACAAAATTGAAATTAGCTCTTTGGGCTGACAGGATAACACTCAAGATGGCAACTAGTAAGTCTCCTTTTGAGTTGGTATATGGTCTACAAGAAAGGTTACCAATTAACAATCTATTACCAGTATGCCAATTCATACAAGAGGAACATTTAGAGGTCTCTGACAATATGCAAGATAGAATGACACATTTGATTGAATTGGATGAAGAAAGGAGAAATAGTCAAAGAGAAAACATAAAATTACAACAAAAGATGAAGTATTTGTTTGATAAAAGGGCTACTGATAGAAATTTTTAGGCTGGTGACTTAGTTCTCCAATGGAATGCAAGGGAAGAGGACAAAGGTAAACAAAAGAAATTTGAGTCTTTATGGCTAGGACCTTTTATTATTTTAGAAAATTTTGGCAAAGACTCATATTTGTTAAAGAATACGGAGGGAGAATGCTTTGAGCTACCTGTGCATGGGCAATTCTTAAAACCTTTCTTTAAGTAAAGATCAAAGCAATGCATGAGTGAATATGTATCATATGTAAATCTTTCCCTTTTGTTTGTAGGGTTCTGTAAATATTTCCCTTTCTGCATTAGGTTTTGCTCCATTTTTTGGTGTGGTCTACAACCAAAGATTCTGTGGTTCTTTGCCATAAACTATGTTTAGTCAATCCTCATTAGAGTCACTGTTGGTTGTATTCCCAGTTCTAGTTTGTTTTCCAAAGTTTGGTGGTCCTCATACTTGTTTCTTGCCTAAAATAGAAGTCTCTCAGTTTATTTTTCATTTCCCTGTTAAAGTCTTTAGGTTTTCAAGTCAGAATCCATGTAAAAATACAAAGCCTCAAAACCCTAGATCTTATTTTATAAGCAAAAATGAGAAAATCCTAAGCCATTTATCACTTCTATTTTGGCGTTACTTTTTGAAATCACTTAAGTCGTGTGTTTAAAAGCTTGGTCGCCTAGTCGCACAATCTAGATAGCATATTCTTTTTCTCCTCTAGGCTTGGTGATTAGCTTATGTCGGGATGTCTCTAAAAAAATTGGAATATTCCTCTAGATTTAAGAGACTTGGTGGAGTTCTTCATGTCGTGTAGTCGCTAAATGAGTAAACAGGTCAGCAGTTTGTGAAAGGGCCCACAGATGAGTCACGGTGTCATGAGAAAAGACCAGCAGTTAGTGATTTGTTGCAAGACTTGGCGATAGGTTCATGTCGCGTGGTCACTAGATTGATTTGTAGTTAAGTAAGTGATGCAAAGCTTATGTCACATGGTCTCCAGAAGGGATGGCAGTCAAGGAAAACATGCTGAGACTTAGCGACTAACCATATACAATTTGAGAAATAACACAGTCGGATTATCGCTAGATTGAAATGCTGAGTCAGATTTCCATTCAGCGATGCAGAGATGAGTAATCAATGAGACACATGTCCAAAGGTTATTTGAAAATGAGCTTGTTGCGTGGTCTCCAAATGGTAAAATACTATTCAGCGATTATGAGGCTAAGTATAAAGGTCTTTGTTGTCGCGTAGTCTCTAGAGAATTCAAGGGTATGATAGATTACTCAATGATTTGGCGAGACTGTTAGATGTAATGATTAAAGAGATCCTACAGTGGTCGCGAAGTCTCCAAATAAAAGGTCCCATAGGAAAAGGTGCTCGCAACTTGGAGATGTGTATGTCACGTAGTCTCCAGATAAAATGAAGGGTAAAAGTACCTATCATGTTGTCTCTGAAGGATTTGACACTTAAACATTATTATTCAGTGATTAAGCGACTAAGGGCAATCGTAGGGTCTCGTAAAGGAAAGTAAACACTCGATGACTAGGAGATAACCGTGAAGACTAAAGATGGCTGTCAGTCACAGAGTCTCCAAATAAGATATGAGTTAGCTTTAACATCTAGCGAATTTGATTTCTTCATGTTGCGAGATCGCCAGAAAGTAACTTTAGTTAACCAAGACGGGGAAAGTTACATAGTCACTGAGCCTCCAGAAGAATCAAGGGTTAAGGATTTGGGTCAGCAACAAGGAGATTATAGATAGTTTCATAGTCGCTTAATATCAAATATTAAGAAAAGGCAGCAGTGGCTGACATGACAACATGAATCATTCAGTGTCCAATAACAAGCTTGAATATTGATTACTATGTAAAAAAGGGTAGCTGAGATGTATGACAGAGAGCCAATCACATAAAGACATGTCATCTCCTTTGAATTTTATAAGGTTTTTCTAAGGATTTAGATATATGAATTTGATTTCCTGTCACACTCATGGAACTACAGCTAGGTTTTCAATTAATTCCACAGCATACTGAATTAAAGAAAGAATTGATGATTTTTCAAATGACGAGCCATGTACTCGGGACAGTTACAATACAAAGCTGATTGAAAGTTCATTTTTACTTATCTTGCTTTCAAAATTTCAGAGCGAAGGAGTGCTAAGTATTCTGAGAAGAGAGAAGAAATTAGAAAGTTGCAAAGTTTTCCATTGATTAAAAGGTTTTGAATTTCTGAGAATTATGCACAGAGGATTAAAGTGAGTCTCAGGAAAAGATTTGTTTCAATGTTGGTAAAGAAGAAGGGATTCAAACAACAAATCCAACATGAGCAAAGCAGCTAGTGTGGCTTCAACTAGTGGAAGAAATGAAGAGGCAGATGAAGAGGTGAAGGCAAAATGGAATTACTCAGATGAATTCCTCAAATTGCTGCTAGGTTCAACTCAGAACAAGAGGGCAAATGCTAATGTGCTTACTGATGAATACTGCAACATCAGGGATACTTATACTCCGGGAACAACTATTTTTTCCCTTTTTACTTATTTTTACAAGAATTATGATAAAGCCATCCCAGTATCAAACCCTTGGACCTGTGGCTTGGCTAGATTAATTGTTCATGATGTCTACATAGATGTAGATTTGTTCTTAGTCCTTGCTAGTTGTTATGATGTCTTGTCTAAGACAATTAAAAGGGATGATGGCACTGCCCTGCTCATCCTAAATAGGAATTCATTCATGCAAGCTTTTGGCTTGTATAGCACTATGTCCACTAGAATTGACATCACTAAGCAAGAATAGAGGTACAGTTTGAAGCCTGGTATTGCTAGGTGACAATTGCAGAAACATATGCTTAAGGAAGTGAGAAAATATCTTGATCCTATGTCTGGAACAAGCCCTTATTACTTCAGGGACTTTCATTTCTACATTAAGTACATCTCCTATGCCCTGTGTAGAGCGCTAGGGATAGATGGGGAAGCGGAAAATATCAATGTAGGGATATTGATGATGGTGTTAGATTTACAGGAGGTGCATTCTAACACCAGCTATGACTATATACAGCATATCATAGATCAGAAGTAGGAGGGATTTATAGAAACCAAGAAGAAAATGGCAGATCCCAAGGAGAAAGAACCCAGGTTCTTACACTATTCTATCCTCATGCATCTCTTGTTGCACTTTAATTTTGTCATCATGGATTTAAAAAATTTGACCCCTCAAAGGTTTTATCAAGATGGACCTAATCCCATCCAGTTTTGGTTAAAGGTTTGGAATTATACATCTAAGGACTATGACTATTGTGCATTCCAGAATTGGATTGTATATCCATTAGTACAGAGCATGGGCATCAGCAGGACAAGGGTCCTAATCAAGATTATGCAACTGCTAAGGCCTAGTGAATACTCAGATAAATGGGAGGGAGACCATAATTGGGGAGATTTCCTCTTAGAAGATAACTATACCATAATTAGGGTATATGGATGTATACATCCACCTCATATCTTGCCTTACCATGTGCCAACAAGAGTAGCTGCCATGGAATTTATATGGAAATTATTATTAACAGATAATGAGCATTTTGCCTCACATAGGAAGGGGACCTTAACCCCTAGACAGTTCAGAAATTCAAATTTTACTATTGGCAAGGGTGCCATTGACTCAGTTATCCAGTGGTTGGAAAGTTGCAGAATGGGGGAAGCTTCATATAGATACATTGATCCTGAAGGCTTCATGGAAGGAGTCAAAAAATTATATACCCCCACAATTCCCAATACAAATGTCCATTGTGAATGTATTGAGGAGGATGCAACAAGAAATATTCTTGATGAAGATGAGATCAAGACAAGGAGAACAAGGATTCAGGAGTTGTTGAACCTTGAGAGACAAATCAAAAGAAATGGGTTGGCTTTTGGGGGTTTTTACCCTAATCTACCATATTTTGACAGAATAAAAGCCATAATTGATAATTATTATGTGCTTAGTGAACAACTTGAGACTGTTCTTGATAAGAAAGGTTCCCATGGGCAAGATCATTCAGAATTTGAGTATGATAGTAGTAGTGACAGTGACTATGCCCGTCCTACTAGATATGTTCAACCTCAGTAGGATGTTGCTGAGATACCACAATTATAGAGTGTTGAAGGTTATATTGTTGACTTAACAGTGGCCACACAACTTGATGATATAAAGGAGCCAATGGCTAAGAGGCAAAAGATGGAAATAGGCCAGCCTTCAGTTGAAAAGCAAGAAAAGAAAAAGGATAAAGCAAGTGCCCTAGTGCTTGGAAGTAGGTTATATGACCATAACCTAAGAAAATTAATTAGGCAAGGCAATAAAAAATAGCCTGATATGGAGGAGAATGTGGAATTGCCTCTTCAGGCTTGTGTTGATGAAAGACTAATAGATCAACAACAATTTTTGAATGATGATAACTTTGTCAAAACTGAGGAATTTAAGGACTTCCTAAGATGGTACAAGAAAGAGCAAATTAGAGCTCAGTTGACTATTGATGGGGAAGAGACAATAACAAATGAGGACCTAGTGGCCGTACAGTCTTATGACCCAGACAGTGAGGACATGTCACCTGAAGAAGCCAGAAAATTGGATGAGGGTTGGGACTTGGCATCTGCTTTCATAATTGATCAAATAAGAAAGCAGCCTGATCTGAAGATGGCCAGTGAGGTACAAATGGGAGATGTGATCAAAGGATTTGGGTATAGCCCAAAGTCTCAAGCTTTTGCAATGTGGAGACTTTCCCCAAAGGATCAGAAACCTCAGCTAGTAAACATTCAAGAAAACATGGTAGGCAACCAAATGGTATGATCAGTGCAAAATACAAGGGATTTGAAAATATCCCAAATCATCACACATTGGGCACACTTAAATGAAGACAAAACTATACAGCTATCTGATAAGTGTAGCACATTGATAAAACAAACAAGTGCATTGGCCAAAGACCCGTAATTGTGCCATATCCAGATACACCAGCAAGATCAGGTGATTAAGAGGTTAATGAAGGAATTAGAAGAGAATCCTGAAATGGTATATGTGCCTGCTCCATAACCTTTGCAAATTGAAGATAAGGAAAAATCATAAGAAGTCGTTGAAAAGGATGATATAGGAGATAAGAAGAATGAAATTGCCTTGAGTGCATTAAGGGGAATTTTACAACATAGGATTGAAGTCTTGAAGGATAAGACTGATGTTGTCATTAATGCTTACAATAAATTTCCAGCTTTGCATGCAGAGGTAATGGGGTATCTTTCTATTTTGAACCCCTATTTTACTAAATGGTCTACTAGGGTACAGTTGTTTGAAAAGCTTGCATCTTTGCAAACCCTAAGATCAAATTTTCTAGAGATAGTAACAGATGTGGAAGATGAGATCAAAAAGGTCAATGTTTCTCTCTCATTCTTCAAGGGCAAGTTGAACCAAATTGAGGTTAAATTGAGCCTCTTTTCTTCAAATTTTAATAGATTTGTTCCTTCCTTAAGAGGTGAAGATGATCAGGTAAAGGCCTTAGATGCCTGGAGGAACTAGTTTGACATCAAAATGCCTAATAATGAGGCATTTATTGTGGGATCAGATTTGGATATTAAAGGATTCAATAAGATATCAGATGAAGCCTTTAAGGCAGAAACTGACTTTAATAAGTTTTTAATGGATGTTAAGGGCATTATTGATGTTAGATGGGCGCGAAAAAAGGCACAACTGGAGGGTACTCAAGACTTCAAGTGGCCAACAGATGATGAAGTGGCAGCATGGGAGCTGATGACTAGGCCAAAGAAGAAGAAGACTCTAATTGAAGAGGAAATTCTAGATGAGGAGTAAAAGGGAACACTTGGCACGTAACCAATGAGCACAGGGAGGTTAGCTATAAATAGAGATGAGTGTAGGCTAGCTTGTAATGGCAGTCACTCAGTCTTAATGAAACCATTAGAAGATATCCTAAATATTGTCATACAAAGGTGCCAGTTTCCAGAAGAGACAAAGAATATCAGATCTACATCCTCTATTTTTGTCCTCCCACCGCTTCTAAATTCTTTTGTTTTGTCTATTTCTGTTCTTTTAGGGTTAGGTTCCTTAAACCATCCAAAGCTTGTTGCATCCTAAAATAAAGGATTCCAAGATGGTTAATGGCCTATATATAGGACCAAAATTGTAATTGAGAGGGGGATGAAATATAATTGAAGACAAACCTTCTGATTTTTGTCTGTGTTTTAAGCTTTTAAGCCTTTATATGTACTTGAAGTAGGATATATGAATAAAAATATAGTGCAATTTTATTCTACATTGTTGTTGTCTCTTTTCTTATTGTATGCACTCTTTTATGTTTAATTTGTAAGGCATATTAAACATATTGGCTATAAGGTGGCTATTTAATTATTTGCAAGCTTCTTCTAAGGGAAGAATTAAACTTTGTGAGTAGTTTTAGAGAGTACTACAACAACTGAGGATTTGATACAATATTGTAGAAGTGACAGGATAGGTTTGCAAAGAATTTTTATCTGAGTTGTATGTAGGCTGTAAGGCATCCTACAGTATTTCTCTTCATACTTTTCTGTGGATTTACATCTTTTGACTCTATTACCCAAAGATAGGCACTGGTCTAAAGTTTTTCAAGTGATTCACCATCATCCAAGCATTAAAAACTATTTAAATCAATCATTTTCAGAGTATTTTGGTAAAATCAATTGTGTACTTGAAGGTCATAGTTGAAGTTTTTTGATTTCTTGAAGAGCAAATCAAATAGGTTATTCCTCCAAAATTTACAAGAATTGCAAAAGGAAATAAGAATATACTTCTTAATCATGTTGCTATCTGCTATCATCAAGATATTGATTTGGATTGTCAAGCTTATCCTCAGAATAATCATAGTCATATGTATTGTTATATACATTTCCATCTAAAATAGAGCATTCAGCACATAAGGTTCAATCTACTCTAAAGATACTGTTAAGACAGTAATCAGCCATAGGTAAAACCTGCCTGAGTTAGTGGATCTCAAAAAAGAAGGAGGTGATAATAGGTATCCCCAATGTTATCAAGAACCTCATCAATTAGTGTTTTTCCCTTGCTTGAGTCATAGTGTCAAAAGGCATTAGGGGGTCATAGAGTTTTTTTTTTACATTTCAAGTATCTTTCAGAGACCTAGCAAGAAAAACCCTAACATTGTCAATGATGGAATGACATACCAAACACATCATACCATACAACAATAAAAATAGAACAATTCATCACAAAATGAGTCTCAACAAAAAACTCACAATCAGTCCTATTTATTTTCTTGCAACAACAACAATAACAAAAACAACGACAACAATAATACTAGGCAGTGCCGACAATTTACTTCTCCTCTGGAACTACTGGATGTGGTCTTTTGGTGATTAGTGGATCAAGGAATGATGGTATATCCTAACACCTGACCATTGAAAATAATCAACCCAAGCATGCTTGGTATAAAGGCAATGAATACTATGATTATCATCACATTAAGGGATACAACACCAAGAAGTGCATGAAATTGAGACACTTTGTTCAAGACCTCATAGATGACGAAAAAATTAAGGTTGAAGGACAAAACCCATCATCATCAAATGAAAAATTAAAAGTCTACAATGAGTCATTTCCTAAACACAATAAAAAAAATGTATCCAATGCTATTCCTTATGACTATTCTACAAGCACTATCACAAGAAACGATCCGAGGTGTGGAAGTTTAGAAGAGAATGATATCTTCGATTTTGATGCTCTTTGTGCATGTATTGAAGAATCTGAAAATCATGTGAACACTCTTACACTCAAACATTCCATTTGCAATGCTACTACCTGAAGACCAAGAGTTACTGTCCAGGCTACAAATAATCCATAAACTTCTACAAATCCACTAGCAGCACCATCCATGACTACTCGGCCTGCTTCACGCTATGATTTTTTTGGCCCAGTTAGGAAAGACACCTGCATGGATATCTATCCTTGAGCTTCTTCATACATCCCCCATCCACAAGCAAGTTCTTGAAAATGCCCTTAATGAGTCTTGTATCCCTGAAAACATTAATGCATCTCAATTCCAAGCTATGATCAGAAATTTAGCTGCACAAGAACCATCTGGTCTTTACTGACAAATATTTATGTGGCCCAGACCTCCTTCATAAAAAATCCCTCCATATTTAAGCCAAAATCCACTCCACTAAAATCAAATGGGTCCTTATAGATGGTGGATCTGCTCTCAATTTATGTACATTAAAAATGATCCAAAACATTGGTCTTTCTAAAGACCTTCTTGATATAAATAAAAGAATTATACTTAAATTTTATGATGACAGAGAAAGGGAGAGTAAAGGCTTGATAACACTCCCTCTGCAAGTGGGCCCAGTCTTGGTTGAAATAGTCTATCATATGCTTGACCTTTATTTTCCATGTAATATCTTATTGGGAAGACCATGGACACACAATATTAAACGTGTTATTTCTACATACCATCAATGTTTGAATTTACCACATCATGGTAGAGAAATCACTATTCTTGGAGATCCTGATCCCTTTCAATATTGCAAAAGATTGGAAGGCAAATAGTCAAATTATTATCCTCTAAATTAATTTTCTCGACCTATTGAAAAGGAGAACCCTATCCTGCCTTTAATTCAACAATCTTCCTCTAAGAGTGCTGAAGAGACATCTAAAATCCCACCAGACTAGTCCAAAGGAAAAGAGAAAGCTATGGAAGACAAGACCTCTGAGATTGAGAAGAAAACAACATTCATAGATCAAGGCCCAGGGGAATATAAGTTTGAAAGTTTTGTGTGCATTGGAAAACTACCCCTATCTCCAAAATCCTATGGAAAACCATCACAGCTGACTCCCTCAAGAGCCAAAGATATCATGAAATACAAGATGACTACTTTTACACATTGGGGATCCTTATCTGATCAACACATAAAATCTAATGTCCTATATTGGATTTACAAAGAACAAGAAGAAAAACCAGTAACCTTCCCTAAGGACAAGTATATCAAATCCACTCCCATTATAGAAAGTATGCGATATCATGGAACTGGTCTCGAAGAAAAAGAAATAGGGAGGAGAACACTCATTACAGAAAAAGGCTATCCACGTGGTAAAGGATTGGGCTCTTTAGAACCCAAGAATAACTTCTCTAAGGACTATTGTTTAGTCTAATCTAATTCAAACACCGAAGAGGAATTATTTGAAGTGTCTTTCCAATATATTTAAGATGACCTTGATGACTATGCCCATGTCCTTACCATCACTGAAGTTGACCTTGCATCCCCTAGCCTTCCCCTCAAAAATACTGACCTAATTGATTGGGATCAACAAGATTGACTACCATTCTTAGACATATGTGATTCAGACGAGGTAGTGTTAGCCCTAGATTTGGACTTAAGAATCTCTGAGAATATGAACATTAGATCCATTATAATGAGAAATCCTACTTCAGTAACTAGGTCAACACTCTTAGTCACAAAAATGAAAAGGAAAATAAAATAAAAAAGAAAATAAAACATCCCCTAGTGAAAACCTCTCGCAGGCACCTTTGAATGACAAAAAGAGAAAATAAAAGACGAGTTCTCTAGTGAAAACCTTTTTGAGGTGCTAGACAAGGGAAAAGTTGACCTGCCATTCATATCTTTACAGTCAAAAAAATCTTCCATTCTGATAGAAGACACAATAACGGTCAACCTTGGTACAGAAGAAGATCCAAAAGTCATGTATATTACAACATTACTTAATGATAAATAACAGAAGGCCATGAGTGAATTCCTCAAGAAAAATCAAATCAATTTTTCTCGAACTTACAAAGACATGCCCGAATTGGATATAGATTTGGTTGTACACCATCTTGCAGTTGATCCCAAAGATAAACCCGTTGAGAAGAAATTATGCAAGATGCATCCATAGATTGCTTTGGTAGTCAAAGATGAGCTTTAGAAAATTATTGATGCTTAGATATTTCAAACAATCGATTATCCTAAATGGGTCTATGGCATTGTACCAGTAGGAAAACCCAATGGGGGAATCCACATTTGTACAAATTTCAGAGATTTGAACTTAGCATGTCATAAGGATGATTTTATGCTATCAAACATTGACATTATAGTGGATTTGGCTGCTAGACATGAAATGATGTCCCTCATGGATGGATTTTTTGGATATAATAAGATCAGAATAGAACCTGAAGATCAACACAAGACTACATTCACAACTCCTTAGAGTGCATTCTGTTACTAGGTCATGCCCTTTGGTCTTAAGAATGCTAGAGAAACCTATCAATGAGCAATGACCACCATCTTCCATGATCTCCTGCATGTCATTAAGGAAGACTATGTAGATTGCATTTTTGGAAAATCAAAGACAAGAGATTCACACATTCCTACTCTCACCACAATCTTTGAATGATTGGAGAAGTATAAGTGTTAGGAACTTGTGTGTTCCTTCTGTTTATTTGGTTAGTGTAGTGTTGTTGGACGCATATGCTTTGTAAGTCGTCCCGTGAGTATATTTTATTATCCCACATGCATAGGTAGTATTACTTTTCTAGATCGTACTTAGTATATAAGAGTAGATTGAGGCCCTTGCTGGATACCGACGAATTTATTGTATTGAGCTTGCTCAAAGGAGGTTACCCCCTCGAAGTGGCCCGCGATCAATAGATTCATTTTGCATTCTGCTATTGCTCTATATTCTGTGATTTCGTGCATTCTCACCATATTGCTGTAAGGAGGTTCTCCACAATAAGCTTCGGCTAAATCCTAAGAAGTGTGTATTTGGAGTTCACTCTGGAAAGTTATTGGGCTACATTGTGTCATGAAGGGGCATATAAGTTGATCCAAAGAAGGTAAAATCCATTCTAGAGATGTCACCCCCGAGGAAACTAAAATAGATACATAGTTTACAAGGAAAACTTTAGTCTATCAGAAGATTCATGTCATAACTGGTCGATAAAGTACATCCATTTTCTCACCTATTGCGCAAGAATATCAAGTTATAATGGGATTGCGTATGTCAAACAAAATTTGAACGATTGAAAGGATATCTAGCTAATCCTCTAGTCTTGGTGCCACCTATTTTGGGCTGACCTCTGATCTTGTAAATATAAGCTACTAAGGTTAAAATGGGCACACTTTTAGCACAGTTATACGACACTAGGAAAGAGTGACCCATATATTATCTCAAAAAAACACTAGTGGGTTATGAACTAGATTAATGACCTATTGAAAAATCTTGTTTTGTCATTGTATTTTGTACACAGAAGCTCCACCACTACATGCTTAATCATAAGATCCAATTGGTTGCAAAAATTGATCCACCCAAATATCTATTGTCTAAAGCCGCTCTTACTGGACACACTGCCAAATGGGTCATGATTCTTAGTGAATTTGACATTATCTATGTGGATGGGAAGGCTATAAAGGGACAAGTGATTGCAAGTCAGTTAGCTAAAGAAACTATTCTAGGGGACCATCCAATCATAATAGATTTTCCAGATGAATTTGTTCTCAATATTACCCCGACTACCCCATGGAAACTTTATTTTGATGGCTCCTTTACACAAAATGGATCAGGGGTACGTATTTTGTTTATCACACCTCAAAGGGATCTCATCCCTAAATCCTAAAAATTGCAAATTTGATGTACAAATAATATTGCAGAATACAAGGCCCTTGTGATAGGACTTCGCCAAGCTGTTCTTTGGAAAATCTTTAGTTTACTAGTTCTGGGTGACTCACAGTTGGTTATCAAGAAAGTTCTGGATGAGTATCAAACAAAGGATGACAAGTTACTCCCCTATTTTCACATGGTTGAAGACCTAAAACAAAATTTCATTGAACTAATCATCCAGCAAATCCCCGGAAAAAATAATAAAGCAGCTGACGCTATGACCACTATCGGGTCTCTAATCTCCATGCCAGAACACAATACACGATGAAAGTTTCTTGTTGAGAATATTATGGTTCCTACCTATGACCAACCATAGACTAAGATGGTATGTGCGATTGTTGATCCTAATTCCCCCTGGTATCGTGAAATTTATTCTTATCTTAAAGACAAAACTACCCTGCTTACCCTCACACCAAACCAACGTAAAACCTTCATCCAACACACTTCACGTTACATAATCCTTGGAGATAACCTATTTAAAAATCACTTTGACAGAACTCTTCTAAGGTGTCTAAATTCTAAGGAAGCACAAACATCCTTAGAGGAGGTACATCAAGGGATCTATGGGGCCCATTCTAGTGGGTTCACACTAGCCAAGAAACTATTACGCATGAGATACTATTGGCATACTATGGAAAAAGATGCATATCACTATGCGAAGAAGTGTGTACCTTGTCAGTATCATGGTGATTTGATACACACTCCCTCCCAGTCACTTCAACCTACCATCACACCTTGGCCTTTTTCCCGTTGGGAACTTGACCTGATTGACAAGATATTTCCAAATTCTTCTAATGGCCACAAATAAATCCTTTCTTCCACAGAGTACTTTACAAAATGTGTTGAAGTCGTTCCGCTTACTTACACCACTAGAAAATAGATCTTGAAGCTTATCTTGAACTACCTTATCTATCTCTATGGTATTCCCCAAGACATTATCACTGATAATGGGACCCCCTTAAAGAAAAAAGATATCATAGAGCTATGTAAGAAATTTGGCATTACCCAACATTTCTCCTCCAAGTACTTCCCCCAAGGAAATGATCAAGTAGAGGCTACAAATAAAACTATCTTAAAAATCCTCAAAAAGACAATCAATGATGTTGGTCGTGATTGGCACCTTCACCTAGATCCTGCCCTTTGGGCCTATCACACTTCAATTCATACCCCCACTAGAGCCACTCCATTCACCTTTGTCTATAGTACCGAGGCTATTCTTCCTATCAAAATTAAGCACCCTTCCCTTAGAATCTCCCTGAAGAATCTGATGTCCGAAGAAAAATACCGATTTGCTTGCTTGCAAGAGCTTTAACTCCTTGATGAAAGATGCCTCAATGCCCTGAACTATCTTCACGTGTATCAAAATCACTTGTAGTTACAGTTCAATAAGAAGATCAAACCTCATGAGTTTAAAGTTTGTGATCTTGTCCTACAGCACAACATGAAGAATCTCTAGAGCAGTGAAAAGAAAGGAAAGTTTGAGCCCAACTGGTTGCGACCTTTTCTAGTTACAACTAAATTTAGGTCTGGAGCTTATCAGATTGCAACACCAGAGGGATATCCTATCCCTTATCTTATAAATATTCTACATCTCAAGCACTTCTATGCATAATCTGCTAGTAGTTCCTCTTGTACAACAAAAAGTTATCAAAAATTAAAAAACATCATAAAAGAAGCAAAAATCCAAAAACAATATAAAATTGTTTGAAAAAAGTCTAAAAGAAGAAAAAGTACTAAAAAAACTTATTATCTTGGTGGAAACATGGCAAACAGGCACCTTGATAATACAAAAAAAATAAAAAAAGTAAAGGAAAAAAAAAGTTCGTCCATCTGTCAAAACCACTTCGGTAGCACAATGGATAAGTGCCATGGTGAAAACATGTTTCAGGCGCCATGTGTAATTAGATCCATCATCTATTCAGACCATCCCATGTCATCGATCACTCCTCCATAATAAATCCTACACTTCCCATATTTGTGCAGGTTTCTTACCTTGGTCATTGTCCCCTTTCAGTTGCATATTCGTCTTCCATAATCACAACCTTCCCGCACTCTGAGCTTTCTCCCATCACACTAAGATTTTTCCCGGACATATTCATTGCAAGAATTTTCACAAATATACTTTTAGACTAACTTTATCAGCTATTATTCCTTTCACATGATATTGCTAGTGAATTTTTTCTCAACATCATTCAATCTCTTCCTGTCAGGATGCATCCTTCCGACGTCAGCTTATCAATCCTCCACCATACAATCATGTCCATGGAAATGACTTTTGGACTGAATGACTGCTTTGTCATGACGCCTTTTTTTTAATTTTATCTTTGTGTTTCGATAAAATCTCCTCATGATTGCCTCGGTCTTTCATATCTTGGTATATCTTGAGTAGTGTACATTGGAATACGTGTCATTTGTGGTGTGATATGTTTTTTGATAGTTTTAGCATATTTTTGTTTGATCCTCAGTTATGATTATGCATGCCTCACTAGTGGCAGGATTTTCACACATACCACCAAATACCTCAACATGATTTGGGTGTGCTAAATATCCCCATGAGTGTCATCGCATTGGTACCATTATGACTAACATCCTACATTTATGTTTCTAAATCTATCTATTTTTATGAAAGTCTAGTCCATGCAAAAGAACAATGTCACTTGTATTTCCTAACACATAGTGCATACCTCCTTTTGCAATACCAAACTAGGGTGTTCTCTCTAACATAAAAACAATGTAATCCCACTTGAAAATCATGTAGATAGGATGCATTTTAATTAGGTCATATTGCATTTTACTCTTGGAAAGATTCCTATTTATTCACCCTCCTACAACTGGTTAAATGATCCTATTAGTTATGTTTGATACACACAAAAATAAAGTCCTTGTTAGAGTCTTCATTAATTGCATTCGCCTAGGTTATTCATTATGTTATTATGCTATTATTATGTTGATTATGAGTTTAAGCGTTGAATTCAAATTGAATGTAAGAAATCACATAATAATATTCATTTAGATGCATTTTTAGGTTCATTATTCATTTATTATTCATAGCATTAATCATTAATCCATGTATGTTATTACATCACATTGCATTATAATCCATTTCCATTTGCATTATACATACACCATATATGCATCATATACATCATAAATAAATCATCACATATGTACATCCCTACATCACAGATATGTCAGAATCATCATATAGTAATCACATACATCTTACATCACACACGTCAGTAATAATCCCATCATATGCATATAGAATGTAAAAAAAACTACACACATCACATAGGACCATCAACATGTCTATATATATATATATATACCAAGTGTCCAACAAATACATGAATCTCAAAAATATCCATATACATGTATATATCAAAATCTCAATGTACATATAAAATGCTCAAAAATCTATGTATCAAAAATCTCTTCTATGGATCATCCAGCTGGCTGAGTCGATTGCCCTGCCCCTCCTATATCATCCCCACCTCTGTCTCGGGGAGGTCTCATCCCTACCAAGAATTATGATACCCTTCCATCTATGGTATGTGTGTCTAACCTCTCAATATATATTGTTTTCCGCTGGTCCTCAGGAATGGCCTCGTAATAGAGACGATTATAATACTCCATCTCGCAGACTGCTCAGGTCTCTTGTTTGTGTGTTGCTAAGGCCTCTGGTACTACCTGCATGACCCCTGGTCCATTTTAAGCCTATATAGGGATCTCTCATTGTCCCCTATACTCCCCAGCTCTACGTTGGTAGGTATCTCTCTCCAATGTCATCCCTTGCAGCTCTTATTATGACACATCTAATTGCTTCTGCATCTACGCTATCTATTGTTACCTTGCTACAACCCCTGTACGAGTCTCAATGATGGTAAAATATCCTGCATCAACTTGGGCCTTTAATCTATCTAATGCACCCTGTGCACTATCTGCATGTGTCATCTCTACCATCAAGAAACCCTAAACTCTAGCTAACTTCATTTATACACTCCCCTCTAATGTTTGGGTTGTTGTCAAGATTCCTTGTACTCTCTTGAGATTTGTCTGTAGTCTATCTCAGTCTACAACTATTTTATCATGCACCTCGTGTGCTATATATCTTGGTGGTGGCCCCTATGGCCCCTATACGTATGGTGGCTTCTGTGGCCCCTGTCCCTGTAATGGTCCCTATGGTGCCTGTCTCAGACCTTGTGCCTATTATGGTATAACCAACGAGGCTCTATCAATATGTATTTGTACCTTCCCTCACCGTCTCTATCCTTCCACTCTTGGATGTCCCCTCCGGCCGTCCCTCCCTCCTCCATATCCTCCCCAATAACCCTTTTCCCCCCATAAATACACTTAAAAAGCATTAAATGCAAAATTAAAAGCAAGGAACTAAGCATGGTTTCAAGACTCATTGGTGGTCATGCGTCGGTCGACTTCTAATGTGTCTATACGTACTCTCATAGCTGCATACGCTCTTAGGGATCTGTCATATCTCTCTCTCTCTCTCTCTCTCTCTCTCTCTCTCTCTCTCTCTCTCTCTCTCTCTACTCTGGTCATTTTGCTCTTTGTGAGTGAAAATGACCTCTCCTAGGGTCCCTGTGGACTATTTATAGGCCCCTTAGCACCTGTTCTCTGTCCCGGATCCTGCTTTTCATCCTATTTTGTACCCATCACCTCATAATTCATGTAATTCCCCTTCTTTCTTCCCTTCCACCTTTTTTCAAGAAAAAATTAGAAAAAAATTTATTTGTTTCCATTATTTTCTCGAGGGGGAACACTTCTTTACCATTTTCGCCTTTAGGACTTTTTGTTCTCTCTAAAGCATCTAGTTTTCTTTTCTTTGACGTGACGCCATTCTCGACGCCGCATCAAAGATGGGAAAAATTTAGACACCTAAAATTGTCCCTTGACATTATAATTATTTAATTATATTTGTTATATTCTCCTACCTATTTAATTAAATTAGGTTCATTGTCTATAGTATTTAGATTTAATTTAAATACTTCCCCCTTAAGTGTATTAAATTTTATTTAATACCCCTCTCTATCAAAATCCCCTTTAAATAAACTTTAATTTATTTACTACCTTCATATGCTAATATTCTTCTAAACCAAGATTCATTTAAATTAAATTTAAATTAATCTCAAATCTAGGCCTAGATCCTACCTTACCTCACATCACTCTCAACAAATAGACCTAGTTGCTAATTAACTAAGGTTAATTAGGCTAATTTTAGGATTCCTACACCCATTAGTGATGCAGGAGAATCATATGCTCATCACAGGTATCTTGGAGATCTAGGGAATTCCAGTGGACATGGAGCATCTCCTGAGATCAATTGGGCAATCCTTCAACCAATCATGGCCTTTGAAAGCATAAAAAGTCATAATTTTGTATGATGCCTTGACGGATTGCAATGTTGAAAATTGTAATTGATCCATGGGATAGGATCTTAGGGTTGCCTAGGGTAGAAAAAGGTGTTTGAGAGGGTCTTATAAGTTATTAGGATCATATCATTCCATTTCCTAAGTCAGAAGATCAAATAGGCTCTTTAAAAGTATAGTTTAATAATTAAAAATTTGAATTTTTGAATACAAACGGTTATATGGCATTTTGGAGGGAAACTCCATAATTCGAATTTGGTTAAGGATTAACAAAATTAATCAGTTGGAGTTGGTTGGGAGGAAGGTTAACTACCTCCTGCAGTCTTAAATATGTGATGGTACGACCTGTACCTTAAGATTGTATGGACTGTTTCTCTAAAAACTAATAAAAGTGCTCTGTTTTAATATGCATTGACAGGAATTTCGAGTTTATTGTTCTTATTTTGCATTAGGATACATATTATGGTGTTTTCAGACATGTTCTAATGTAAAGATCAAAGATTTGAATTCCAATTTGTAATTGTTTTGTTCAAGTTCATTGTGGGCTGACTGTGACAGGCAGTTTATTAACAGTTTTGGAGTTTTTTTCAAATAATCATGACCATTCTGTGAAATGTCTGTTGTTTCTGCATGGAATGGTATTTCTCTAACATGTATAAGTATTTCTAATCAATTAATGATCAACTAATTTGACTATTTGGTGGCCACCAAGCACAATCAAACAATAAAAGGTGAAAACAAGGGTTAAGGATTGAAGGGACAGTCCTATAGATAGAAATTTGCCTTAAGGAGGGCAGTGTTTTAGTTTTGATTCATGGTTGTGATGTTGAAACATTAATGTCTGCACCTTGAATTGTTCAGAAAAGTCATTGCACGTGTGAGATTGATGATGCCCTAGAAATAAGGGTTTATAAGGGATGAATTGGGGCTTTTGGGTTTAATGAAGCCATAGACTGAAATTGAGTGTGGATTTGTCTAATTGAAGGCATTTTAGAAGCCTATGCAAGCTATGGAGTTCATACTTTAAGTATTACTATATGTTGCTTTGTAAATGCATCATTGCTCAAATTGTTGAAAACAGGTTCACTGTGAAGAATCTTTGTTAATTTCCAAAGGAAGCCTATCTAAGTTTTGTATATGTGTTGTACAAGGATGGGGAGTGTCTGAAAGTGTGATCTATTCCAGGGGTCTTTTGGTAAAAACAAAAGTTATACACCTTGTTGTCTCGCTGCTGTCACAGAGTCACAATTTTGCATTGACAACATTTGGCTACATTGTGCATTTTGGCCTAAAAGGTGTTGAAACTGAAAAGCATTGGTTGGAACATGTCATATATGCTAAAAAAAACCTATTGAAGCATTGAAACCTCCTAGAGTTGACTATTTGTGGATTTTGCATATCAGGACCTAGAAGGGTCACTTGGAACACAATTACACTTTTGCTCATTTTGGGTTGTTTCATGGTTCACCACCCTGATCTCTGCATCAATTAGTCCTAATTATTCGCTCACACATATGTGAGAAAATTTCCAAAATTTTCCTTTTCAAAGAATTCCAAAAATGATCAAACGATTTTCCTAACAACCTTGATGACATTCTCTTACACTTTCTAAAAGTGATCACTGGACCAAATCTATGACTTTCTCTTACACATCTATGACAAATCTCTTATATGTGTACTTGAAGTACACATTGACCCATCACATCTCAAGTTTCTCAAACATGTGTGAGAAAACTCTTCCTCTTCCATGACTTATGTGTCATTCATGTGGCACCTA
This sequence comes from Thuja plicata, assembly GCA_018584345.1. Classification (NCBI taxonomy): domain Eukaryota; kingdom Viridiplantae; phylum Streptophyta; class Pinopsida; order Cupressales; family Cupressaceae; genus Thuja; species Thuja plicata. The sequence goes on from MU226897.1 coordinate 55,943, forward strand.
TGTTGATGTCACATGTGATCCACCTCACCCAAGCCCTTCAAAATCCTATAAATAAGAGCCTTGCCAAGAGTAAATCACCCATTTATTTTGCATTAGATTTATTATGCTAGTTTGCATTTAGATATTTTATGCTAACTTGTTTGGTAGTTGTTTCCATTCATTATGGTAGTTGAATCTCATTCTTAGTTTATAGCGAGCATTCAATACTAGATCTTAGTGTTCACAGTTCATCTACTTTCATGTATCTATCTCATTGAATGCTTGAGACTAGTTCTCTATAACTAGCTCTTGAGCCATTCAATATCATTTCATATAGTGTGCATTTAGTTTTTCATTCAATCACTTATCATTCAAATCAAGTGGGATTGATACATTGTGTTGGGAGAGCACACCCACAAGCCTCTCTAAGAGAAAAGCAACAAGGCTTGGGTGCCCTTGTTTGGCTCATCAGAGGTTATGGTGGAAGCTTTGTTTTGAGCATGTTTTTGATATGTTAATGTAGATTAAATGATTTATATATCCAACATTTTTATGTCTGAGCATGCTCCCAACAGGTAGGTTTCTAGCATATACAACTCCAAACCCCAACTTTGTAGGTCTTAACTCCAATTTCACATACCCAGATGCTACCAAGTACCTACTAGGCCTAATAGCCCTATTAGGTCACTTTTATAAACAAATTTCTCTACAAATGATTAGTTTGATTACCAAACCAAATGGAACACTAAGGAGGACATACAAATAGACCAAATGAAGGCTCATACCTTGAATCCACCATTTGTTGAAGTTATGCTCACTATAGTACTTAACTAGACAGTCACATGATGATGCCTGTCCCAATCTCTTCAATTGCACAACACTTCGTCGGTCATCTCCCACTCTAAGACCATAAAAATCTTAAAAGTAAACCCTCATACCTTGCAAACACATGAGCCTTAGATTTTCCCCATGGTGAATTTGCAAGATACATGAGTGAAACTCTGCGAAACCCTAGGTATGGGAGGGTTTCTCGACTGTTACCAGAAAAATTAAGTGCAACTTTCTTGTTCCTCCACCAGATCACCTCAAACCAAGTGAAAAGGAAAACTAATGCATGTCCCCTTCTTCGTCAATAGATCTTTCTCCAAGAGGCCACATTACAGAATCATACAAGTGCAGAATACAAAGAAAACACATGAAAATCATAGTATTTCTTATTGTGCAAGTGTCAAATCTTTACAAATTCATCAACACAACCCTGAGTTTGAGTTTGGTTGTCTTAAATATCTTTCCCAATTGTTCATAACTGGAATTGAAATTTTATGATCATTGGCCTTCCAACTTCCACAATTTTGTAACATTGTTGAAAAGTTGCATTATGCAATATTTACAACTTTTGCAATATTTGCACTTTTCACACAATGTTGAAAACCCAAACATATGGGTGTGACCCCTTAACCAAAACAACTTTAAAATACCTAAGGACAACTAGAAAATATCCTAGGACTTTCAAAGACCCCTAGTGCACATATATCCAGTGTGGCTTATAAATCACCTACCAAGGACATTGGGTTACAAAATGGGGTAACTTATTACAAATTGAACTCAAGCACATATCCTACTCTAAACCATTTGACTTTGGATCTAAAGATCCTCTTTTGCCTCCATATCTTTCTTAGTAGATGCTCCTGCTTCAAACCCCTTTCTACACCAAGAATTCGTAAAAGCTATTGACTGTAATAATATTTTATGATTAAAGTAGCAGATTAAACTGTAAACGCAAATCATTACAATGATAAACCCTACGAAAATAAGAAACCATAAAAGCAAAAGAATACAATATCTTTTCATAATTAAACTAGCAGCTATAATCATAATATCGACAATGCACCCCATTTCTTTGACATTTCATTCAATAATTTTAGAGGATCATATGAATATCGAATGAACCAGCTGAAACCCCTTTCTACATCAAGAATCCATAAAACTAATTGACCACAATAATATTTTATGATTAAAGTAGCAGATAACCGCAAACACAAATCATTACAACGATAAAACCAATGAAATCATTGGTATTTGTGAGGCAATGAAGGAATCCCTCACCTGTGAAACCCTTGTCGCATGCAGAGAATCCCTCATCGTATATAGAGAAATGACTTCGACGGGAAGCATTCACAGGAGATGAAGTTTCGAGAAAATGATGGAAAGAAGGTGAAATAAATATGATTTTAGGTCTAGTTGTGGATAGGTAATGACCTGAGTTTGGGCGGTTATGTGGAAGACAATGAGAAAGTAACGTGTAATTGGGATTACTTACTAGGTCAGTGTAGGGTCTTCCATGGGGTATTATTATATGGGCCCTTGATTAACGCAAGGGGCCAAGTGGTTATATTAAAATGTAACATTAAAAGGAAATGTTGCATTGTGAGTAGGCCCACATTTAAAACATCTTATAATTATATGTCTAGATGTTTCGTAATTGGGGGCCTATTATTTTTTTTTGGACATATCATTGTCGACTATTGGTGGTCTAAGGGTCGGGTTCTAGGCGACACTTTGAAAATGCCATTTTTTTACCACTTGGTGTTCGACAATCTCTAGAAAGAGATATGTGAATACCCAGAAGCTGGAACCTTAGCTTTAAGCTCTTAACTCACATACAAAGCTACACCAAAAAAATCATCGAAATCTACTTACGATTTAGGAGTTCTAGGTGCGCAAAGTTAGCTTGGACGGGCTACTTAAATAAATCTTGTAATAAAAGTTAAAATAAAAAATATATTTAATTTTAAAAAATAGAAATAATTTGTAAAATATATTACATTATTATAAAAATCTAAATTAGCTGAACTTTTTAAAAAATAATCTATTTCAAAAAGTTTAAAATATATTTTTAATTGAAAAGGTACTATTCATAAAAAAAAAATATCATATTCATTACAAGCATATAAGAATTAATATCTATCAATAATATTTTAAATGTTGATATTTTAAAGAAATATCTGTATAAATTATATTCAATACTTAATTTCTTATTGTAAATTTGATGCTTCACTAATTGTAAGAAAATAACCCAAATTCTAATAGCCCTATCTTAGACCATTGTCTATAAAAGACCCAAACTAATCCATTTATCATCATTATTAATTAATAAAAATATTATTTTCATTGTATTTCAGATTTTAATTAATTATTAATTACAATAAATGAATGGGTCACCTTGGGAGCTTGGGTAGACATTGCCATGTCTTAGCAGTTACTCTAAAATTAGTAAGAAAGACAAAATGGAAAATATTTATCTTATAGCCAAAAAGTGCTAGGATGGTAGAGTGAAGATAGAAGTAGAAAAGTAATTATGTAGATATCCATAGAGAGGGAAAAAGTACACAAAGGACAAAACAGTATATATATTTTGGAGAGAGACAAGGCAATGAGCCCACTTCTAAATAGTTAGAATTTAGTAATAGTTTAGCATAATATTTATATTTGACATAATTGTTTAAAATATGGTAGCCCTATATCTAACCCAAAATATCCATGGGAGTAGAGTAGAGATGAAAGTAAAAAAGGATTTATGGAGATATGTATAGAGGCAAGGAACCCATTTGGACGAAGATAGGGAAAGAAGAGTTCCTGGCAGTAAGTCAGTTATTTTGGCTCTATTTTAACGCCCGCCCCCCTCCCCTTGATACGTTGCCCTCACCCCCAAATATCTCCCAACACGTTTAAGAATATCCAACCATAACTCAAGTGGGACACGTCACCGAGAGGGACCCTTCATAGAGCAATGGTCGGTGGGTGCCCATCACACATAAAACGTAAACACAGCGGATCTGACGGAACGAACAACGAAAAGTCGTTAATTGCGGTACCTCTTCTTCTAATGCAGCAGCCTGGATGCACATCACAAGTAAAGAAAAGTATCCTCTCAATTCCCACCTGCCTTCCTATGGAAAACGAATACTTCACACATATATATCTTCTCTTCATCAACCCCACTTTATTCATCACCATCATTATTCAATTATAATCACAATTACAACCCAGCTATCAATCCTCCCATTCACCTACTTTAAGCATTTATTCACTGCATAATCTCCCACAATGGTATCGCCCAGCTGCGCAATGGGACTCCTCTTTGCCGTCTGTGCTCTGCTGCTCTTGTGCTCCAAAACTGGTATGCTGCTTCTTTTACCCTCAGCTCCTCTTTCTGCTGGTTTTTCCAGGCTTCCTAAATTGTAGGATTCATGGCTAATGCTGTTCTAAACACTGGTGGGAACTTCTAGTTTCGCATTTTAAGATCAAGATTACATTTTTTTCTTGTCTAGCTGTCTTGAATAGACGGCAGGGAAGCATGTGGAAAGTGTGCAATGATGTGAAATACTCAAGAGTGTTAAGATTTATTGCATTTAAGAGATTGCGGGAAACAATCTGAAACACAAGCAAGGTCTCTGTGTGCATAAAACTTACATTTTTGAGGTGTGTGTTCTCCATGGGCATTGGAGGTTTTTAGTTTGAGTTACAGTTGGGCAGTGCTTTTTCCTGTTTGGTAGACTGTTTTACTTTAGGACAGACCAGAAACTGAGTTTTGTTGTTCGATTTTGCTTTTAACCTAGATTGCTTGTCTCTTTAGCTAAAGTCTTTTCTAGAAAAATGCACAGAAGTTGTTCAAAACAGAATTCTTTGACTGTTGCCCAAAACAAAAAGTTCTTGTGGCTTTGGTTTGAGAGGTCTCTATTTCTTGCAAGGATTGCAAAGTTAACAATGGATAAAATTAGAGAATGGGTGTTTTTTTTCAAGAATGTTTTTGATCATGATATTCTTTTCTTGACCATTTAAAACCAAAAAAACAATAAAGAATTGGCTTCGAATCTGAAATAACGGATGTGAAGTCTCAAATGGGAAGAATTACAGTGCAGGCTTTGAAGGAACATTAATCCCACATGCCCAATTTGTGCGCTCAAAAGTAGGACAATTGAAATAAAATCTAAGGCAGATTTTAAGAAAGAAAAACTAATCCATTCACTTAGAAAGATTCGTTTTTTGTATGCAGATGTTGTTTCAATATTTTCAAGAATTTGTTTCTTATAACTCTGTTAATGTTGGATTAGTATTTCTTTTGTTGTTCGTTTCTGGTTGGATTTGTTTTTACTTCAATAAAACAACTGTCGGGCATTGATTGATTAAGGTTTGTTGTATAATCATTCTACAGTAGAGTGATGTTGATCAGCCAATATATTCTCTCTGCTACAAATCTTTATGAAAAGTCGAACCTTGCACAAGATTTTATGAACTTTAATTTGTTTTCAATGCCAAATCTGGAAAATTTATGTTCTGATAAATTAGGGGTGGTTTTGTTCTTTTGTTTTGGGCAGAGAGTTTATCAATTGGGGGCAGCAGCACAATAGGCATAAACTACGGGCAATTAGCAGACAACATACCTTCGCCAGCTAAAGTAGCGCAGTTGTTGCAGGGAGTCAAGATAAAAAAAGTGAAACTGTATGACTCAAATCCAGAAATTCTAAAGGCTTTCGCTAAAAAGGATATAGCATTATGGGTGGGCGTTGCAAACGGGGAGGTAGCAGGACTGATTACAACACAAGGGGCGTTGGCTTGGCTGAATCAGAACTTGACTCCATATCTACCAGATACCAAAATTGTGGGTATTTCTGTGGGCAACGAAGTCTACACAGGCTCTGATGCACAGCTTAGTGCTAATCTTGTGCCAGCAATGTCGGCCATTCATTTGGCACTTGTCAGCCTTGGATTGGACGCTTCTATCAAAGTATCTACCGCCCATTCTATTGGAGTTCTGGGCAGCAGTTACCCACCATCTGCTGGTGCTTTCAGGTACTTTTTCACCTACATATTCTGCTATGGTCTCCCATCTCAAATGCTTAAGGAAAAGTAATTTTTGTAAAAGTAGAAAATTATGATGAAGTTTCTCTGAGTTGTAACATTTTAATCATACTTTGATGGGTTACTAAGTACATCTAGAATTTTCTAGTGAAACCCAGCAACTTTTGAATAATGATGAATAATTATGTACTGGAAAACATTGAGTTTCTCATGATGTATAACAAAAGTATGATTAACTTTTTTTTAATTTATCACATCTTTTCGCACAGTCATAAAGATAAATTTTTTGGCTTATTGTTGGAGATGTGCTGTGAGTATTCTTTTCAAGACGCAAAAACACTTAAACTTTGACTTGTTTAGGTGATTCAATTTAAACCACTAACTTCCTTAGTAGAACCCACCTGTCAAGAGTAATTCAAAATCAACCACTTAAACAAACCAAAACTTAGAATGTACTATTTAAACCAAAATCTTTTTAAGATATATTAGGCTTACTTTTCCATTCTAACCTAACTGGTACTTTTACTGTCAATTAACCTGATATTGTTTTATGAACATTGATATTTTTGAGGAAAATCTGTTTGTTAAAAAGGGTTACAACAAAGATGAAAACCATAACCATGGACATTTTGTACTACTTTATCAACAGGATGAATGATGGCTGTACTTTTACTGTCAATTTATCTGATATTGTTTTATGAACTTGATATTTTGAAAGAAAAACTGTATGTAAAAAAGGCTTACAGCATATACGAAAACCATGGACATTTTGTGTTACTTTAGCCTCTATCAACAGGATGAGTAATTACTATCACATCTGTGAGAGCCGTCTATGCATCACTCATTGTGATGATGGGTCAAGAAGGGTATGTCACTAATAGTGTTTTTCTTGACGAGTCACGCTTTGTGATGGGTATGCTACCACTAGTGATAGCTTGACGGTTTCAAATATATTATACTTAATTTCCAAGCAAACAAATTTTCTTTCAAGAACATTGTTGTTTGAATATGCATAACCAATTCTTATCTATGAGGTCACTAATTTTAATCTAGAACATTGATGGCTTTATCAGCTTAAACCCATTTTTTCCTGCATGCCCACAACAGTTGACTCGGACAGAAAAGGTACACCTTGCTTTGAAGTTTTGAACAGATAAGAAGAGCACCCAACATGGCTCCAATAAAAACTATAAACATCTGTTGTCTTGAAAACAATTTTATGTAGAAGTTTTTGTCTATATAGATTGCAGAAACATGGGGTCTCTAATCAAAATTCTCCATTTTTCAGGGAGGACCTGACTAGCCTTATAACACCACACTTGGAATTGCTTGCATTGACTGGATCCCCATTTTGGCTCAACGCCTATCCATTCTTTGCCTACAAGGACAACCCAGGGAAGATTGCATTGGAATATGTCTTGTTCAAGCCTAACTCAGGCATGAATGATCCTGCCACCAATTTGCACTATGACAACATGTTATATGCTCAGGTGGATGCCTGTTATACTGCTCTCGGTGCCTTGGGCTATGGCAATTTGGAAGTGAGGGTTTCTGAGACAGGGTGGCCTTCTAAGGGAGACGCTGATGAGGTGGGGGCTAGTATTCAGAATGCACAGGCTTATAACAGGAATCTGTTAGTCAGGCTGGCACAGAACCAGGGGACACCAATGAAACCAACTTCTAGTCTTGAGGCTTATGTATTTGCACTGTTCAATGAAGATCTTAAGCCAGGCCCAACTTCAGAGAGGAACTATGGTCTTTATAAGCCAGATGGTGTTATTGCCTATTATGTTGGTCTTGGGCGTTCTGCTGCTAGCAATGCCCTCTCTGCTTTCACTTCTTCTGCACAGGTAATGTTTATCACAGCGGTATATCCGGTTAGGTAGTGATATTAAGTTTCCACAGTCCATATTGTTCTTAGATTCGATTGTGAAAGTGTTTTATATCAACATTTCGGATCACACTTTCACTTTCACAAGCAATTTTACTTATTTGATAACTAAATGACTGTTTTTCTACTCTTTATCATGTCATCATGTTAGGATATTGCGTGTTCAAATATATGTTAGTTGAATCACGCTGCACTAGATTCCATCCGACCTGCCAATGATCCATCTATCTGATTGGTTCTAATAATAGTGTGGCTTGAATTTGTTTTGCAGGGAGCCTTTGATCAGCTGACAACTTTGAGAAGACTGTTTATATTACTCTCAAGCATTGTTTGCTCTTTCCTTCTCATCCTCCGCTGAGCAGAACTCATTCTATTCCTGATATTCTTCAATGCAATTGATCGTACCTAAACTGGTTTATTAATTCTGCATGGCAAAGCTATGAGATATTCATAAATGAAGCAAATGGATTCAGTAGAGTGTGTGCTAACATGGACTTTTAACATTTAATGGAAGCATGCTAACCATTCTTTGAACTTCCCCGATTTAGTCAAGTAAGCAAACCTTTTGCTCCAATCTTATCAAGTTTATCCGAATTCTCTCATTTATGTATTCATTGCAGATGGATCTACAAATTAAGTTCACATTACTTCTTTATTATAAATGTTTATTCATTTAATTCATGTGTTTTCTGTTGCAGGTTTAACTCTTTCTTTCTGATCTACTGCTTGTGTGGGGCCAAATGAGGAGCAGTATTATGAATTAATACCAATTGTGGCAAAGGCATATAGGCCGGAAATAAGACAACAAATTTTCTATATGTTAGATATTGTATTCTAGGGACCATAATTGTAATATATTGCGCTGATCAAACTGGTGGGGATCTATCACTTTTCTTATATATTAAAAAAAAATGGTTTTCGTCATATTATATGGTGATGATTTGGGGCAGTGGCCAGGGTGTGCTATGTAGTTGTTTTTTTCTAATAAAAAGTCAAACAGCAATTGCCTTTATTCAAGAAATCACATTGTTTTTTCTTGGAATATGTGAAGCCCACTTGAGAGGACTTATTTTCTGTCTTCTGCGATCTTATCAATCGTTTTGTCTGTAAAGTAAAATAGTTGGCCATATAATATATGCAAAAAATTTCTGTAGTTTGATAATGAATTAAGTTGACTAGATAGACATATTGAACACTTAAATCAACAAGAAAAATATGATCATATTGCTAAAGTTAGATATTTGACCCTTTATTCATACAAATATGAGTTATATTCCAAAAATGTGCAATTACATGATAGCCTTATGATTGCATTGTAATGATTGTATAGCAAAGGAGTTAGATGAAAAGGTAGTTTTGGATTCTAACCACCTTTCGTATACATAGAAAATGTGTGTCAAATCACAATTTTAGAACACTTTTTCAATGATATCTCATTCACATAAATAATTCATTTAGGAAAATTGGGGCTTGAGAAGATAGACAAGGTCTCATCTATATTGCTAATGTTAGAAAATTGAACATGTGAACTCTAACCACCTTTCATATACATTTGAAAATGAATTAATGAATTAAGTTGACTCATAGACACAACAAGAAAAATATGATCATGTTGGTAGAGTTTGATATTTGATCCTAACATTCACATAAGAGATAATACAATGATTTATTCATACAAATATGAGCTATATTCCAAAAATGTGGAATTACATGATAGCCCCATGATTCTATAGCAAAGGGGTGAGATGAAAAGGTAGTTGTGGTCTCTAACCACCTTTCATATACATAGAAAATGTGTGCCAAATCACAATTTTAGATTTCTTTTTTCAATGACATCTCATTCACAAAAATAACCCATTTAGGAAAATTGGGGCCCTATTGAAAAATTATGATCTAGTGATGATATTAATATATAACCCATGAGATTAGAAAATCATTAAAATTTTATTTAAAATTGAGTACTAAGTTTTCAAAGTATTAAATATATTCCCAAAGTATTAAATATAATCCCTTGGTATTAATATATAACATCAATAACCACTAGAATAAACTATCTCCATAGATGAAATAGTACACACAAGAAGTGCTAGAAAATCAAACAAACCATACCTCAAAGTTATAAAAATCATAATGAGTGAACCACGTGCCATCAACACATACAACCCATCATATGCAATCACAAGTATGAGTATCAAACTTTTTAATGATCAAGACATACATAGATCCACTGATAACACCACATAGAAAGTGTAATCATCATGTGGTAACAAGGAACAAATTGCCAAACTAATAAGTTACAAATACAACTCTCACCACTAATATCCATAGCTCTGTTAAGATCTCCACACTCAACAATTGAAAGAGATAAAGGTACTAGATAGAGTCAGAAATTACCCAACCTTTGTCATTTCACCTATAATTTTGTATCCAATTTAGTATCCATTCCCCTAGTATATTTGTAGGTTCAGTTCAGCCCTTGCATCAACATTTTCCCTCTCAGGGTCCTTTTCATCAACCACCTTCTTGTATTAGTTTTACATTAGTCATGTGTTCCTATTGGCAAAATGATTAGCACTTTCGTCGAGATTCGTGACAAGGGACTAACCACCTCTTGTGGATTCGATCAATTTTTTGGTGCAACGACAACCACACTTGTAACAAGTGGTATCTGAGCTTGGTCATAGGTTTGAATCCCCTAGGGTAATGCTAAGGGGGAGATTAATGGAAAAATGGTAAGCACTACCCCCAAGATTCGTGACAAGGGATTAACCACCTCTTGTGGATTCTATAAGTCTAGTGGTTGTATCAGGCATTGACAGATCAATTTTGGGTGCAACAGGAGCCACACTTGTAATAGTTCCTACCATATCCCATAATTTATTAGTGATTTTTATGAACACTAGTGCAAAATGCAAACATTTGTATGCTATGTTATCATCCTATGATATTTTAATATTCAAAGGTTGAACATTCTAAGTACTTTTCCACTTGTCACCTACCCAGGATAGTGGAAATGGCTCAAGATAATTTTTAATGGTTTAATCTCTCTCTCTCTCTCTCTCTCTCTCTCTCTCTCTCTCTCTCTCTCTCTCTCTCTCTCTCNTTTCTCTCTCTCTCTCTCTCTCTCTCTCTCTCTCTCTCTCTCTCTCTCTCTCTCTCTCTCTCTCTCTCTCTCTCTCTCTCTCTCTCTCTCTCTTATTTTTTGAGCATCTTGAGATTTATCATGTCCCTTGTATATAAATAATTTTATCATTTGAGCCTATTTATATTTGATCTATCTATCTATCTATCTATCTATCTATCTATCTATCTATCTAGATGTTGTGGAGGTGGACACATTGAAGCAGAGACTTGACTAAGGAAAGTCACCATATACCCCCAAACATTCTCCTTGTTCTGTGTGTAGATTTATTGAAGATATTAATTGCATTTAAGTCTAGATTTTATTTCTCATTTAACCATTTAAATCTTATTATTTATTTCATTATCTTTTCTCTTTTATCACATGTCTCACGTAACTTTTGTATGTTAGCTGGAGACTTAAGATGGGTGTGAAGGATTAGATAGATGACTCCTTAACACCCCCAAGGATCCCATCTAGAAAAAATAGCTTCCACAAGAGAGAATGACAAGATAAATTGTATCAATAATTCATAGATTAATAATGGTTTAATATGAATAAATCCTTGCTTATACATGCAAGTTAAAAGAGGTAGGATTACACAAGATGTTGACATGTGCCTTAATCCTTTGCAATAAGAAAACTACCCCTAATATAAATATTAAATGCTAAGTGAATAAAAGTAAATAATCATACATAGCCCCATTATAAGGAACTTCTAAAATGTGACCTAGGATATAAGACTAGCTGTCATGATCTAGGTAAGTAAAATTAGCATGTAAATAGATTCCCACTAATAAATAGATAAGAAATAACCTCATTCACACTAATACCCCCCTTAAATGAACTTAGGGAGTTAAATTATTATGAAAATGATGGAAGAAGCTAAATAATGTTGCACTATGTAATATAAAATAGAATATGTGTCCCAACAACTAAGCTATGTTAGGTACCCATGTAGGCCTAAGCTCTCAAAATGGAGAAAAGGAGAAAACCATGTATCCTCTCCAAAAGAGAAATGAAAACATGATCAAGTTATAAAAGAAGTGATGTATGAAGGTATCAATATTAATGTTCCTCAAGAACTATGTACATATCAAAACTAATCTCTTAGCCCTCTTAGATGTAATTGTTGTTTATATTTTATGATCCAGTCCAGTTCTATAAAATGTTGATCCCTATAACCTATTTGAGGGCTTGCTTGCAAGTTCACTAACAAAAACTCAAAAGAACACATGTTAGATGTCATGTTCACCATAATTTATTACATGAAAATGAATAAACTAAAAGATGACATCAAATCATGACTAATTCAAACCAAATACATATAAACCTTAGAATGATGTTATGAAATGTGTTGATAGATGGAATGCGGATGATTATAAAATCAACATCATAGTAATATTGAGACGATGAATGATCAAATGTATATTATTAGAAAACCATGAAAGTGGATTAGATAGAAAATGAGATAGCATATGAACATGATAATAGAAATATTTAAATGGGATGAGAGGACTTTAATTTATAGACATTCCAAGAGGGAAATGAAGGACCAAGATGCATTAACTTTAATAAATGGGTACTATTTAAGGAAGATGAAGGCATGGATTGAAATTATAGTCACGTGGTTAGTATGCTATGAGGTGTAATATCTAGACACATGGGGAATGAAGATCTAATAATTGATTAGATCTATCAAACAAATTGGATTAAAAAAGAGTAAAAAAGAGGGATTAATTAGAAAAGGTATTAGGAAGAACAATGACGAGGGATTGAACATAGGAATAGTGGATGAATAAGATTTTGTGACTTGTGAGATGTTTTTTAAAGGTATATTTGGAGGAAAATTTTGATTTCTAAATAATGAAAGTTTTGACTTTTAGAAGAATTGTCTTGTTGCACACTCCCAAGGAGGTTGAAGATATAATTATGGATTAATTAGCCTAAATTAATTAATTTAGTTTGAGGATTGAGAAGGATAAGAGTAGACTAAATTTAATAAATTTAATTTAATTTAATTTGAGGAGAGGATAAAGGTGAAGGTTCAACTTAATGAAATAAATATTTTGTTTTTAATTATTGACTAGACAAAGGTAAATAAAGTCATATCCATGTTTGTACAAATTTAGGTGTGTCAAGTTAACAGATAAAATATAGAAAAATGCTCAAATATCAATTTCATCTTCAAAAAACTAAAAACTATAAATGATTTATTACATTAGAAAATAAAACCTTAATATGGTAGCGAATGAAGGGTAGTGTAAATACATGAAACTTAAGAGAAAATGAATTATAAATGAATCAGAATAATGTAGATTTAAAAACCCTAATATAATACCCTAGAAATAAATTACAATCTCATAAAAATATAGATTAAAAAAACATCATATAAAACTTCATAAATAAGGTTGAAAAGAGTAATATCAAACGAGTTCATCATAATGAGAAAGAAAATTATATTTTCTTAGAGGTTAACATAAAGGTTACTTAAATAAATGGAAGTGAACACGTATGCACGCACACGCGCACACATGCACGCATGCACACGCGCACACATGCACGCACACATGGGCGCGCGCGCACACACACACACGCACGCGCGCACACACACACACACACGTGAATTTAAGGATTGCCAATATTGATAAACATCTTTTTAGGTTGTATGCTCAAGAAATTAGAGTATTTGTACTTGCTCAACCTATTGAAATTGAATAATATTGAAAACAATAGGTAAGTAAATGTGATTCTATTGATTGCTCTTTAGAATGAATAAACATTTGAATGCTTAAAGATTCTTTGATGATTAAAATGCATGCACAAAATTTATTTAAAGGATAAAAAATAACTTTAATTCATATAAAAAATGTGTTTAATTGGCTCCAAATGGAATTCTTGAATAAGACAAGAATCAAGGTACTAGACAGAGTTAGAAATTGCATACCTGTTGTAATTTCACCTATAATTTTGTATCCATTCCCCTAGTATTTTTGTAGGTTCATTTTAGCCCTTACATCAACATTTTCCCTCTCAGGGTCCTTTTCATCAACCACCTTCTTGTATTAGTTCTACATTAGTCATATTTTCCAGTTGGAAAAATGTCCAACGCTACCCTCAAGATTCATGATAAGGGACTAACCACCTGCCGTGGATTCTATAAGTCTAGTTGTTGTATCGAGCATTGACACATCAATTTTTTGGTGCAAGGCCACTTGTAACAAGTGGTATCAGAGCTTGGTCACAAGTTCGAAACTCCTAGGGTAACACTGAGGGGGAGATTGTTGGAAAAATGGTCAGCGCTTCCCTTGGGATTCATGACAAGGGACTAACCACCTCTTGTGGATTCTATAAGTCTTTTGGTTGTATCAGGCATTGACAGATCAATTTTTTGGTGCAACGAGAACCACACTTGTAACCATTCCTACCATATCCCATAATTTATTTGTGATTTTTCTGAAGATTAGTGCAAAATGCAAACATTTTTATGCTATGCTATTATCCTATGGTATTTTAATATTCAAAGGTTGAATATTCTAATTACTTTTCCACTTGTAACCTACCCAAGTTAGTAGAAATGGCTAAAGAAAATTTGTAATGGTTTAATGACCCTTTATTTCCCTCCTCTTCTCACTTTTAAATCTATCTCTTCACTGCACACAAATCTCTCTCTCTCTCTCTCTCTCTCTCTCTCTCTCTCTCTCTCTCTCTCTCTCTCTCTCTC
>MU226897.1:78157-99307 GCA_018584345.1 Thuja plicata
ATATATATATATATATATATATATATATATATATATATATATATATATATATAACCTTACATTCCCGATTTTATGAATGAGGGAGGGAAGGAGAGTGTCTAATAGATCTGAAAAGATTAAAATCTTAATTGAAATGAATTGAAGACAAATACTAACCTCAAAGTATAATAGATCTGGAAATTGCTATTTTTTGGTGTCTGTACTGAGTTTCTGGAAATTCTACAACCGGATCTGGAATAGAAACACAGAGACGAAGAAAACCCAAAAATATTTTTCTTTTCTGAGCAAGGTCGAATTTGACCCAAATACAGGTCGACCTTGACCCCTTTTTGTCGACCTTGACCTGCGCTGCTTTGATGGAAATTCTGTTTGCAGATCTCGAAAGTTTGCCGAAAAGGGTATCCAAATCTGTTCTGTAATTTGTTGTTCCGTACCTGTACCTATAAAAAAATGTTTTTTTGGGCGGGGAGGGGTTTGCCTTGGTCAAATCCCGGTTTTGGAATTAACCTTAAAATAGAATTGAAATTGCAGTAATAAAGAAAGTAAATAGAACAATTCACCTTGCTTATGTTGAAACCCTAGTGGAGGATTCGAATCCTTGGATCCACAAGTATGAATGCACCAAATGTATGTAGGATGTCTCAAATCAATTTCCTTTAGATATTCAACACCAATCTTTAATGAATCTTGGAATAGGAAGAAGCTTGAATGGATATGGATGGAGAAATCTTCAACAAGAGGGCTCCATAGAGCTTGAATCCTTCAATGGCTACTAATGGATCTCCTTGATGAATTGAATCTTGAATGCTTGAATGCTTGAAAGTAGATGATCTCTTCGATAGATTATGCGTAGATTCTTTGTCTTAAATCTTAAGTCTTGCATGCTTAGAAAATAAGAGGAGAAAGACTTCCTTATATACAAGTCTAGGTCACAAACTTCTAGAGAGAGGCTGACATAGGAGAATTAAATTCCAATCAGGCCCATTCCCCTAGAAGTGGACCTATATTAAATATATTTTTAAGAGTCACTACTTTGGAGTCTGAAACAGCCAACCCAAAAGCGGGAAATAATTATTTCCAAACCCTGACATCCAAAAATCTTTGGAGTTTGAAATTTAGACCCTAGGTCGACCTTGACCTAGGTCAAGGTCGATGTTGACCTTGACCCTGAGCCTCAAAATCTCAGAGCAGGATACCAGAAATAGGTAGGAGAAAAATGGAAAACAAGGCAGGACAGGGGAAAAACCAGATCTAAGTCGAAGACCCATTCAAGGCGTCTGACATGACCCAAAACCAAGTACTCAGAGGGATAAACCAGTCCTAAATGGAAGTGCTTCCATTTTCCGATGATACATTTAGCCCCCCTTAAGCAAGGGTATGGACTCGACGCAAATTCTTGGTAAAGGAGATCACAAAGAAAAGATAATCTTATTGAAATCAAAGGGACAAAGCAATCCTCAAGCCCCCAAGGACTCAAGTCTTTGTCAACCCCAAGATTACAATAAGAGAGACATCACTAGTCAAAGAAAAAAGAGAGAGAGGATGTGATTATCTCACCCAATGAGAACTTATGTCCCATTGTGAATCACACAAGGAAAATAGTGCAACTGGAAAGATGGAGTTGAACTGGCTAGTGAATGTGGCTACTCACTAGTTAACCCATCAAGGATTCACCGTTAGGAATATTCTATTCGAAAAGAGAAAAGCCAAAACTAGAGAGACTCATTCTTAAGGACACCTTCCGACCTTAGCAAAATGTGTTGGCAACATGTGTGTTAGTCTATTGTATTTGTTTACAAATTACTAACACGCGTTAATACAATAGACTAACACACATGTTGCTAACACATTTTGTTAACAATATATTTTGTTTACTAAGGTGCAAGTATGTGGCTGCATAGACACGTGTCTATGCAGCCACATACTTGCACCTTAGTAAACAAAATATATTGTTAACAAAATGTGTTAGCAACACATGTCTATGCAGCCACATATTTGCACCTTAGTAAACAAAATATATTGTTAACAAAATGTGTTAGTAACATGTGTGTTAGTCTATTGTATTTGTTTACAAATTACTAACACGCGTTAATACAACAGACTAACACACATGTTGCTAACACATTTTGTTTACTAAGGTGCAAATATGTGGCTGCATAGACACGTGTCTATGCAGCCACATATTTGCACCTTAGTAAACAAAATATGTTGTTAACAAAATGTGTTAGCAACATGTGTGTTAGTCTATTATATATATTAACACCTGGTTGAATTCCCCACATGATATATGAGGAATCAAAGCAGTCCAACAGAACAAATGATAAATATGAGGTGGGATTATGAACTTTTAGTGCAATAGTGACTAAAGCAGGATTCGCAGAGAGTGGAAACAGCGACTCTATTATTCTCCATCCGAGATCTTTAACAATGGACCACGAATTTTCCTTATGCAAATCCTTTTAAAACTTTTGTGATCAATCATGATTCGCACCAACAGCGACTAAAAGAAGAAAGCCATCCAAACAAAAATCATATGGTGGTCGTGAAATTTGGTCTAATAATCGTATCCCATTATACCAGAAGATCCTTGCATGCTTTTCTTACTCGACACAAGTTTCAGAAATTGAATGTCAAATCTGGTGCGAGAAGAATGGGCAAGTTTTTCTTCTGCATACAACAACGTAGGTTTTGGCGTTGTCGAAAAGATGATGATAAGATAAGGGATAGAAGGACATGTCGTTTCGTAATATGGAAAGGCCAAGCCTATGGAACCCACAAGATATTTCATTCTCTTATTAAAAGGCCCAGTTTTACTGAACTGTATATTTAGGACTGGATTGCATTATCAGAAGAGCTATTGTTCTTTTATTTTTTTGGGTAATGCTGAAAGGTGTATGTATGGCTTAGGTCTTTATTCCTAATTTTTTATGTTTTCTTTTGTGTGGATGTTAATGAATAATTTGATTTTTTAGATTTTATATTCATTTATATTTAGTCTTAAAGGTTGGGATCTGATGGTTAGTATATTCACTTCCTATTTTGGAGCATGTTTACAGCTGTAGAGATAATATAGATATTTTCAAACTTACATAATTGATCTATTTGTTTTCTTTAGAATTAAACATGATGAGTTGACTTGAGGTGAGAAATAGTTGAATTTTAGGTTTGGATGTCATGTTGAAAGAAAATCTATGATTCATTTAGTATTCTTATGGTCACATGAATTGAATATCTTCTAGCAAATATAATGGACATAGATATCAATATTTTAAGGCACATTGCATGATTGCTTGTTATCTTTTCTTTTGTTTAAAAGTTGTTGATTCAACATTCTTATATGATTTTGATATAAAAAAGAAATTATCATGTGAACTCTTAAGCATGGAAACCAACTTAAACCAACTTACATAGAATTGAACAACATTGTAAATGTTTAACTAGTAAAAAGGAAAGTGAAAATGATGTTCTATTTATATATTTGTCTACTTTAAAATTGGAGGTGTTTACTTTTACAAAACACTAATGAACCAATGAAAAGAAATATAATAGAAGCAAAGGTTGAAGAATAGTTTTAGAATGAAAGACGTGAGGAAAAGGAATCAAATAATCGTCTTCCAACCATCATGTAGCCTAAGTATGAAGTATTCAAATTGATTTCGCAAGATTTTGAAGACATAATGTTATAACAAAAGATAAAGAATGATTTTATTTTTGAAAGATTTCACTTTGAGAATCCTAGTATGTAGGCTTTAGATACTCCATTTCAACATTCTTATCATTATATTGATTCACTATATGAAATATATTGTATTTATGTATTCTGAATAAATCATGTGAATGATTTTAACAATAAATTAAAGATGGCCCTAAAAGTTGTATAGTTGGAATGGGCTTTCATGGAGGACAAAAGCTGTTCAAGTGAGTGAAGACATTTATTTTTTAATATGATATCCAAAAATTTCTGATGACAACGTTATATTTTTAGTCAACACTTTCATTATATACTTTATAAAAGATGATATTTGGATTGAATAATCTTAAAATATGAAATTGGGAAATTGGAGGTTGGGGTTGGAGCACAAGGTGATATTTTTTCTCTAGAAATACAATTTTGTGCTTTCTTAGCTTATCATTTTCCTATGACATTGTTTGGCATCATACCACATTTACTATAGGAGTCCTTTCCAATTTTTAATGGCCTTGAGGCCAGCCTCAACCCAATAGTTTTTGCTAGTGTTGAAGTTTTGGTATTTGACGATTATAGCTCCTATCAAGAAAAATCCCTAGAAATTTGTACACAAGATTTTTCATGAGGTACACCTTCTGATACATCTACGGATGTGGTTTTACCAGTTCAAGATTCTAATAATGGATGTTGATGGTTAGAGTAGCATACACTTATAGGATATTTTTTTGGGAGGGTCTCCCCTAAAACCATGCTCTAAGATTGGGTTTCCAAGGCATGGGTCCTCATATGATAAAAAAAATTCATGTACCTATTTGGATAAAGTTTTGAGGTTTTCCTTCACCTACTGGACCTTTTTGAATGTCATTTCTTAGTCTCTTGACAAGGTTGTTTGTGTGGAACCTAGCTAGTTTTACCATGCTTGACCCAAGAAACAAACTTGTGTTCATTTGCCTCGTGACCTCAAAGAGATTATTTAAATTTAGATGAGAGGCATTTTCCACACCCAAGGTGTACTGTATCTGAATTTGATCAAAACTTATTTTTATTGGCAATCCCCTGAACATAAAATTAAGGATTGACCTTTGGCTATTTTGAAGGCTGAGTCCGCTCCCAAGGTTTTCAAACATCCACATGTTCCACAGACTTCAAATTTGGAAGAAAAATAGACTGCAATAAACCATAAGAGGAAGGTTGCCTCATCTTCCAATGCACAAAAAAACCCGAGGAGTTAGTTATCATATAGCCACAACTCACGTTGTCAATTTCAAACACTTCTAAGAAGGGGAATAATGTTTCACTTTAATGGTTGTTGCAGTTTCTATTTGTTCCACTTTTGTGTGAACAACTCAACTAGCATTGGTGCTTTATTCTTTGTCACATATATTGTGCCTGTCTTGTATCCCTTCTCGACATCTGGAGGATGGCTAGATTATTCCAAAAAAACTGAAGGAATGGATTTACGTAATTTTAAAAAATCTTCTACTCTATGGAAAAAATGTTTCTCCTCTCTTGAGGATGAGGATGGTATGCAAGATTTTGAATCATGAATTTCTTGTCATATAATATCTACGGTGTCACTAATATCACCACGAAGTATTTAGTGAAATATACTCAATAAAATTATCTTAGTTTTGATATGTTATGTCTTCATAAAATTAAGATTTCCTCTTTCGCATATTTTTTGCTGCATGCTGAGCTATTTTTCCAATTGGACTAGTTTTTTTTCCCTCTGAACATGAGGCAAGTCATCAAGCGGTCATTACTGTTCTTGCACCATGGTTTCAGTCTCGTGTGATTGATCATGGGTTCAATCCTACTCAACATCTTATTTGGATCCTCATGTCAATTGATAATTAATCTCTTTGGGATCATTAGGGTGTATACTTCCAGTGATGTTATTGAGAGATCTATTCTCTATCCGTCGATTGTAGATTCAATACCTCCTATGACTTGGGTTCTATGTAGTGAGTTTAACCTAGTTGAGGTGACTTCTGATAAGGAAGGTTTATTACCTTTTTAATGAATAAATTGAAAATAGGAGGTGTGATTTTATATGTGTAATTAATTAGGTCTTTTTGATCCAATACTTTTCACCACCATCTTCAAGTTGTTTGGAATACATGGAGTAATCTCTAGGCAGGAAATGATAGTCCTAAATATCTTGATCTTGTCATGATATCAACACAACCATTTTTCTAATTTTCTTTTTATCAAGATCTTTCTGTAATGCCTCTCCCAATTTACTTTGTTAGACCACTATCCCATTAAGTTTCACATTAATTGGCAATTGGGCTAGGAGAAGCTATCCAAAACCCAATTCTTCTTGAACACATCTTTGTTAAGTCATCAATCCATGTTTTCCCACATTCAATTGGTATAGAACCTTGAGTGTCATTCTATTCAGTAGTCTAGGTAGATTGCCTTGTGAAATTGTGCTCTACAATGCACATCTCACTTCCCTTACATTTATAGTTTCTGTCTTGCCATGTTTCACCAGTATTCCTATGAGGTTACCACCTTGGTTATCCACCATTCCCTGAAGGCTCTTGCCACCAATCCCTTCTCTCCTAGCTTGCAATCTAGGGTGGCTCAGCTCTAACACTAGAAGAAAATTAAAAATAACCATACTACCAGTAGAAATCATATCAAAGTGATTCTCCACTAGATAAAGGTGGGTTATTGAGCTCCCAAAGAGTTATGTCTAGCTCTTCAAGCTCATTGTTCCTCACTAAGTATTTAAAATTTTAAGGAAGGTCATGATAGCGCTTGAGAGTGTATCTGCAAATATTTTATTTCCTTGGTGAATTTTCTTGTTGTTACAAGGGAATTGTTCCTATTTGTGTTGATAGGGTTTAGAATGAATGTTTCGTATGCTGATCAAACCTTTTATTTTGTCTAACCCTATCCCTCTTATATTTAATCATTAATTTTTATGACTTGAGTCCTAAAGTGTCGACATTATTAAAATGAGACCAATTAGTTTAAGTCCTTGGGTTCATTGATTTTAAGTTGTCGACCCCATGGTTTCTTTTTGCTAAAGCCTAATTATTTTACTAGCTTAGCGGTCCATTTTATCTTAACAAACAACGGTCAATGCTTCCAATAGTAGTTACCTTTTTCTCAAACTGTTCGCGGTCTCGCAATAAAAGATGTAACCACCAAAATTGATCGCAAATACGTGAGAATGTGACACATGGCATTTTTTTGAGTTGTTAGAGGTTTGTGGACTTTCTTTCCCATGGTTGTGGTTTGCAATTAGTTATCTATTGCACTACTATTGTGACCATCTTTTCAAATGCAATTTTGAGAGGTGATCTTATGTTCTAAATGTTAAAGTTTCTCAAGAGTTAAGTCAAAGGGAAGAGACTGCAGTATTGATCATCAAGTAAAGATCGACTAAGATCAACAGTTATCATTTATTCATGATCAAATTTGTTGGTCCTTTTAACAATTGTGAATCTATGAGATGACACCATGTGTCATAGTTAGAATCAAGGTAGATTGAAGGACTGAGGAAATGAGTAATGATGAAGAATTGACTTGGAGCCTTCCTATTCGATGAGATGAGATTTATTTTTTCCTAGTTTGGTAGTCAAATTTGGTTTGACCAGTGTGTGTCGTGGGATGTACCAATGTGTAGGGAAAGCAATGATGTAGTTTAAAACCTGACTCTAAAAATGGCTAGTAAATTCGTTGCTCGTCATTAGGGGGAAAGTAAACACTGGACATGCATTATTTTGTTGACATAGAAGGAGGTAAAGTATAAGGTTGTGGACTCATCACTAGATGGTCTGAATGCCATAGTGATATGAAACCAGTTTCTAGAGATACAAATGGATGAGGATGAAGTTTGGGTTGATGTTTATATAATTTTGATATATCAATAGAATTAAATAGTTGCAGATTTTTTAGAAATTGTAACAAAAGGGATAAGATCAAGTAACTTCCCCATGAAAGAGTTGAAGAAAGAAAATGGATTTTCATAATATTTGTATAGGAGAGCTCCAAAATGATGGTGTTTTGGTTTGGTTGATATGATTGATAAGATGAGTTTGTTTCAAGAAATTTTACTGAAGCGACAACACCACCAAGTAAAGTATCTTTGAGTTATCAATATAGAAGAGTGGGGTCAGCGGGTAGAAAATAATATAGGACTTAGAGCTTTCTAAGGTAGTTTTCAACTGAGAGAAGAATAATGGTTGAGTAGTGTTGTGGATTTTATCGTTGTAAGTTCTTTGATACTGATGGAAGTTCTTCCGCGTGAGTGTATTTGTAATCAAAGGAGTCTTGAAAGTGGTAGGAATAATCAAAGGATCCTTGAAACCCCTTTTTCCCATTATATGGGCTCTTTTTTATTGTTCCACTTCCTCCCCTCCATCTTTGGTTGGCCTAGGTAAATAGAAAGGATTCCATAGGGTGGAAGAAACAATTTTATGATGGATTTGGGGTTGCAATCAGTCATCTCTACATAAGAAATTTAGGTGCAACCACCTCTCCTCCTTATAAGTTTCCATGTAGATATTTTTTTCCAATTTATCTAATCTTGGGCATGAAGGTTGGAGCTCCTTCTCTAGTTTAGAGGAATGCCTCCCCTTTCCTTGGCTTAGTTTTCCTTTCTAGGAAGGGAAACACTCTGTCGGGGAAGGAAAATATTCTATGGGGGAAGGGAAATGCTCGGTTCCTGAAGAAAACACATCTCAAAGTCCATTTGGAAGAATTCAAGGGAAATGGTGACAGGGCACATGCAATTTTTTTTCTACCAACTTACAATTGAGGTTTTGTTTCATTACTCATCACATATTTCAAAATATGAAGACTTTTTAGGAAGTAATTTAAATTTTTGCTGTAGCAAAAATCACAAGTGATCCTATGAGCTTGTGATGTGTGTCTCTTCTAGCTCGAAGCTTGTTTTCATCCCTTGTTTCTATAAAAGGGAATTCACGGCCAGAAGAGAAGAGAGGGGAATTGATAGGATCCAATTCTAGGTTAAAAGTATTAAATTATCTACAAGGAAAACATAAGCTCTAAAAAAATGTAGATTTAGGAAGAATATAACTATTAGTCATTTAGTCTTAGATATCTCTGTGTTTTGCAATGAATTTTATGAATATATTTTATTCTGAGACTGTCTCCATGACTGAAATGTAATACTCTTTTAAATTCAATAATCAAATATTGCTTGAGTTTATTCATGCACATTTTCTGAATTTGAGTTATATTTGTTGTTTCATTCTATTCAAGGAATGGAGTAATTGCTTCAGTGGATGTAACAGGGGTATTGTGTTTACAGATGGATTTCTAAGAATGGTTGTAGGGTAAGGTGATAATATTTTTCAGAAGATTTTCAAAACATATTTGATGTTGCAAGATGAAATGTCGGTTATATGACTATGTAGCCCTTCCCTTGGCACTAGTCAAGTCTTATATATATCTTTTGTTCTTTCAGTCTGGCCCTGAATCTTTAAATCAAGCATAATATTTTCTTTTCATGTATGTTACATTGTATTGTTCTTATTTCATACTCCATGTAAGTAGCAGATCAATAAATAACTATCCATTATTTAGTATCTCCTTATAGTTTTGAACCTTCATATTGTAAACACATAAAAATGGTCATCTAAACCCTAGACCCTCAATCACAACAATTAATCAAGAAACCCTAATCTTGATAAATGCTAAGTCCTAAATCAAACAGGCAATTTATCTTGATCTATCAAATTCAAACTGATCTGACCTAAACCCTAGGTCCTAATTGATCATCTTACTTGATTAATTAATTAACTCCTAAAAATCACATTGCATTGGCAAATAAAGCTTATGTTAATTATTTAATTGATATTTCTGATATATTAATTAAATATAATTATGAATTTGTCAATTAAATAAAAAAGGGAATAAATTAATTAATAAAAACAAAAATGTGTATTTAAAATCAATAAAATCTTTAAAAATGCATATGACATCATCAAATCCAGTTAATTGATTATCAAATTGGAAACAATCCAGTTCTGTTCAGTTAACTAATTATCATTTTGAAATTTTTTTGTTTTATTCAGTTAACTTAATCTTATCTATTTATCATTTTGGAAATAAAGTTGTTAACTAAAAATTAATTTGGAAGTTTCCAAAAAGACTGAATCCTTCGACCAATCAAATTGCTTGCATATGCTTTCTGCTTCCTCAAATTGAATATGAGCCACTCATTTCCTCTAATCTCGACCGTCGATTTGGGAGAGATTTTCTATAAAAGAGAAGCTCTTCACAAAGGATCCTAATTATTTCTATCGTTATCATGTTGTTTTTAACATTCAAGAATTTAGCATTTCATAGCTTTTTTGATTAATTGTTGTTATTACTTTCAAGCATGCAAACTATATGTTAGAATAACGGAGAGGGGGGGGGGGTGAATCAGTGGCCTCAAAAATTACTNTTGTTGTTATTACTTTCAAGCATGCAAACTATATGTTAGAATAACGGAGAGGGGGGGGGGTTGAATCAGTGGCCTCAAAAATTACTCCAATAATTCAACCAAAACTTTATTCCACAAATATAAAACCTCTAGTTATCTTCAGTCCTACAAGATGTATGCCTTGTGTGAATCTACCATGTATATACTGCTCGGTGTTTATTCTTTTTATCCTTTCCTTAAGCTTTACCAAATAATAGCCTATCTTTTCTTAACCTTTTTTGAAATACTGTAAATAACTTAGTGTTTACCGATCAATCCTATTTTAGCAATGTGTAAAGCAAAACATTAAAGCAATGAACCATAAACACACTTGACACATGAATTTTTAACATGGAAATCCTGTTAAGGGATTAACCACTTGGGACCGGTAACCCAAAATTTTCACTCTTCTGAAGTGAGCTCGGTGAAGAGACAACCTGTTAAAGGTTACAAACAAACTGTTAAGTGTGACCTTGTTAGAGGATTTATAACTAACAATTTATCACTTGACCTCACATTCACTATGCTGTCAACATGAAAATCTTTTCATACTCCTTGGGATGTATCTCAATATATAAAGGATGGTTAGATCCTACTCTATTCATAAATACAACTTAATCTTGTAGATGTTTAGATCTATTGTAAGCTCATAATACCTTTCTAATCAATGTTTCTCTTCTGTTCGTTTTCTCCACTTATTTATGCTCAGTGAATGTTGTTGCTTCTCTGTTGCTCGGTGTCTGTAGAAATATTTAGCTTTGTACTTCAACTTGTATGATTAGATCTATATGAAGACTTCTATATTCACCAGAATTCTCTTCATCATTCCTCTCTTTCTTCTCCCATTTCTTATGAATTACTTTTCTCTTTATACAGACATGATTTCACCATTTCTTGTCCTTATTTTCTTCATTGATCACTTCTTGATCCGTAAAGCTTGCCATGCTTACTTTAGCTTTATTCCATAAATATCTCCTTATTTTCTAGAATAAAACACACTTTAAATCTCCTTCTTATCTTTAGCTTTTAACTGATCGATGAAAAGAAAGTAAACAATCAATTAACTCTATCTTTAGCTCCTGCCAACTAAGTTGTTTTTTC
The DNA here is from genome assembly GCA_018584345.1 of Thuja plicata. NCBI lineage: Eukaryota > Viridiplantae > Streptophyta > Pinopsida > Cupressales > Cupressaceae > Thuja > Thuja plicata. The sequence continues at coordinate 89,395 of MU226897.1, forward strand.
ATTTTCCTAACTTCAGTTCTCGTCGGTCAACACTTCAATTGTGCTCGATGACTACTATAGATAGCTCGAGGATCAACTTCATTTCTATTTGGCGACAACTGCAGTTAGTTCGGTAATTATTTCTTGTGTATCACTTGCTCGGGTAACACTATCCGTCGGGTAACACTATGCACTTCTATTCTCAGGGTTCACTGTCACTCGAGGTTTACTATCACTCAGTGTACATGATTACTGATGATAATTTTTTTTTCTTTTCAGATCTTTAAATGTTGTGACAATATTTATATGAGCAATCATACCATATTAAGTTGACATCAATGACAATACAATTCATTAACTGATTTAATGTCTTACATTAAATTTTTGCATATCAATGATCATCAACTTTGTCATCTTCAAAAATTCAATCAGTTATAGTTCATCAATCTCTCCCTTTGGCATTGATGGAAACATACTACATACTACTAGTACAATATGAAATATATCAGTTGTAGTTCATCAATCTCTACCAAACTTATTTTTCTATAACCAATACAAATGTTTGACTCTCGGTAAGCTCTTCTAGCTTAGATTTGATTCTTGCAGAGTACTTTCTTCATTACTCATTCCCTTTACTGGATAGATGTAGCAACTTCTGATTCTATCTCTCCCTTTGTTGTAGAATCTCTTCTCCCTTAGAGTGATGTGTTATGCCCTGCATCCCCGTCCCTACATTTTGTGTGCAAAATGTTGGGTCCCCCTTTTTGCTTTTGCCTGCTTTTGCTTTGCGGGATTTGCCTTGTCTTCCTTTTTCTTTTGTTTTCTTTCTCTGGGGTTTTCTTCCCCGGCGTGTCGTTTTGTTATTTGTTTTCTGTCTCCAGAACTTCGGTCCCGGAGGTTGACTTTTGTTGGGAACCGGATTCTGGACTCTGAGATTTTTCGTCATGTTGTTCTTAGGAATATCATCACGAGGAATCCTTGGGCCCGGAGTCCAGAGGTTTTGCCTGTCCGGAGGTCGCCGGAAGGTGGAGGATTGCCTTTTTACCGCAGGTATAAATAGGTCTTATCTGTCACTTTCACACTTACCGCGATTAAAACCTTCGAGCACTTATAGCGATTTTAAAGTGACTAACAATGCGTTTGCAGAGAATTTGTGATAATCAAAGCTTAACACCTTCTGTGTTCTCAGGCAATTGCGAGTGCTTTGTGGTGGTGATTCTGACAGTTCGACAACTCGAGCTCCCTTGGTAATCTACCCTTTCTTCCACCTTCTGCGTTTTCAGGTTGGTGCTTCCGCCTTTCTCCCTCTCTTCTTTGCTTCTGCTTGCTGGTTTTGCTTCGGTTTTCATTTCGTTTTTGTTTGTCTGGTTGTGCTTTGCTTCTCTGCGTTTCATCTGGTTCGGTCCTTTGTTTCTGGTTTTTGCCGCCCGTTGGTGGGTCGGCTCTGCCAGAGGGTTGTCCGCCCTTTGTGTAGAAGTTGTCTTTCCGTAAATAATGTAAAGTTTGTAAACAACGTAAATAATGTAAATGGGTGTATATATTTGTTTCTGCTTTGTTTGGTTTTCCCGCGGACGTCGTCCCTGTGTTGTATATTCATGTATATATGTATTATAGTTGTAAAACCCCTGTATATCTCCTTCTATTCTCTGTATATATCCCTCGACTTCATGTATATCCTTCCAGGTAACTCGACATGCTGGTCGAGTCACCTTTGCTTCTGGTTTTCGCCTTCAAACTCACTTTCGAGGCAGAAAACCACACTGTTTGAAACTCGGCTCTCGGCCGGTTTTAAACAGGAATTTTTATCTCTCCTCCATCAAGGTTGTCAGAACCTCATTAACGTTCCATGCGCGCAATCAATTCTGGCCAAGTGGCTTTCCCTTTTCGCGCATTTGGATAGTTGGCTCCGCCGTCATCGCCATCACATCTATTTAATGCCAACGCACATGGCATCCATGTGGGCTCGACAACTTGCCTTTTCATACATCTTTACTCACAGTTCTTTCTCCGGGCTTCAGGCCTCTTACCACCATCCATCCTGTGTCTCTGCCAGGTGTGACAAAATTCCCCAGACCCGGATATGTTGATACTTTAAGTTTATGCTGTGTTTTACTTTTCTGGTTATCTTTACATGATACTAACTTTTCAGGAAAGGCAAACACCGCAGTGATAAGATCTCCGGATCGCGGAGTAACTATTTTATTTTAATAAAAATATTCTGACGGTCGCTTTGTCTTGCAGGTTCCCAGACTTCATCTTCCAAACATGTTTGAAGCGTCTGCATCATCTCCTCCCGGAAGTCTGGAACTACCCACAACGACGGAGACCAAGGCAGCTATAAAATATAAGATGGAGAGGGCCCTGGAGAAACTGCCCCTCACCATGAAGTTCATGCAGAACAACATCATTACGGGCTCAAAGATTGAGTCCAAGGTTAAAATCATAACTGACACCAGCGTCAGAATGTGGGCAGAGATGCAAGCCTTAGTAAAAGTAATGCACATCCAGTGACAAGATGGGGATCAATTAGCAATCAACATCAGAGGTTTCAGGATCCTCCGGGTAGCCTGCTTTCCGTGCTCCGTGCAATCTCCGGAGCTTATTCTAACACTGGCCGTAAACAACAATTCATTCGTCTGGGCCGTCATGCTTGCGGCAACAGAACCTATGGGATACCCCACTCCACTGGTGTTCCTCGACCCAGACACATTCCGGGCGGGATTAGGAATCCCACAATTCGACAGAGCCACAGTGGTTACAAGGGCTAATGTCTTAGACCAATTTACTCAACTGGAGGATGCTGCCCAGGTGTATATGAATACCCACTGGCTCAAGGCCTCGAAGAGGGACCCAAAGAGAATGAAGATAGAAATCTCCCGCTCTGAGTTTAAGGAGAGCATCCAGATGGGGATAATAGCATTATCCCGGGTATTCGGGCAACCCTTCGCCTAGGAGTTTGCAAAATGGATGTACTATTTCCTCCTCGACATCTCCACCAAGGGAGAATTCTTTGACTGGGCCGCAATAATCTCTAATCACGTTGACTCTCAGTTCCTCCAGGTGGAGAGGAAAAAGAAGTTCTATATGTCTTCTTACATTTTCTGGGCCCTGGCCCAGTAGAGGCCCCATTCTAACGGCCTACTTACAGATGGCGTGCTCAGGATGGGCTTGGAACAAAAAGCGTCGTGGGACCATTTCCCTCAAATTCAATCGAAGGCCAGCTTCCCCAGTTTCTGTCGAGTAAATGATGCGTTCGTTTACTACCATCTGCTCACACCCACCAGGGATGCCGGATACCACCTGTCCACTGAGGCGATGAAGTTAGTTAGTAGCTATGGGCACTACTACATTCAGTTTCAGTAGCATACGTACATTAGGCTCGCTGGCTTCTCTGGGAAACCCTACTTGTTGCCCAGGCACTGCGGGGACAAGATCGTGCTGCTGGAATATTGCAGACAAATGATGGAATTGCATACCTTCTTTGCCCTCAAGAAGGTCCCCAACGTCTCATTCCCAATCACCTATGGGAACTACACCTGCAGTCTGGCCGCTGCGAAGGAGGCAGACAAAGAGTTGAAAAGTTATAACTTGCAAAAATTCTATCTAGCGCGGAAGAACTTTGATCCGCATAGAAAATAGCAATGTCAATGCCCCGGGCTTCGGAGCCCCATCAAATACACATGGAGGACTTCTGGGCAGATTTCCAAGATGACGTGGATGTGTGAAGCTGGCATTACATCAGAATGACAGCTGGAATGATGCAGGAACTGAAGCTCCAGAGATTCCCTCCGGGCTTTTCTGACGCTGCCCCCACCATAGATCCCCAGTAAAAAGAAAAGGGGATCGATAAAATGGCACTGCCGCTAATGGATTGGGCCACCCAGGAGGGGCCCACAATTGAGGACTTCACTCAGGATGTGGTCGAGCAAAGTCATGCCTATTTTAAGAGGGTATGCCCCGGGAGTATGCGTCAAGCTCCCGACCGGCACCAAAATTAGCACCACCGCCGGTACCAAGATTGACCCCGGGGGCCAGGACTTCTTCACAAGGTGCAAACAAAGGAAAGGGAATAGCTACAACCCCCTTGGTGCAAGAAGTCCCGATACAAGAATAGATCAAGCAATCTGTGGCAGCCTCCCAGCAGATGAGGGAGCAGTTGATAACAAGGCTGGCCAGTCCCCCGCTCATGGCTGGACCAATTCGTCCTCCATCCTCCCCGTCGCTGGCAGCCTTAATGGTCAAGGAAACAGGGGTGGATCCCATGGAGGCAGCAGCAATAGCATATACGGGGCCACCTTTGGTCACGCAGAGGAAGAGGAAGCACATAAAGCAGCCCAAGGTAGAGCTAGCGCCAGCGGCATCCCTCCCCGGGGAAGTGGAGATCCTTTCTTCCATTTCCCCGAAACTAGAGAAAGAAGCAGAGCCGACAGAGGTCCCAGCCAGTTCCACTCCTGAAGAAGAGTTTGATGTATTTACGACCGATGAATTTGGGAATTTGTAGGAGGGTGACACACAAGAAGAGATGGAAGTCCTAGAGAAAGAATAAGAGGCTGCGGACCAAGAGGACTTGGAAGAAGAACCTGCACAAGAACAAGGGTAGGAAATAGAAGAAAAAGAGCCAGAACTAGAAATTATCTCTGGGGCTCCAAAAACGCAAGGTCCGAGAGTGGACCAACTAAAGCTAGGCGAATAAATGGCATCCGCTGGGGGACCCGGACCTGAATCTTCAGGAATAACCATAAACCCAGCCACCATGTTCCCAAGGCCACTCCCGGGGGCAACCTTCGGGTAGGTTATCACAGCGGCCCAAACTCTGAATCTCGGCCTGATACCTCCCCTACTGCCAACAGAAGAAGAAGCCCTGGCAGAAAATGAAGAAGGGGAGCAGCTTGAAGAGGAAATCCCCGAAGAAGCCTACCGAGGTCCAGACCCAGCAATAGACATATGGGACAAGGCTGAGGAGATGGAGGTTGAAAAAGAGAACATTGCTGCAGAAAAGGTTGAGGCAGGGAGGACAAATGAAGTCCCCGTCGGAGGGGAGCAACAGCAACAGGACATCGGGAGAGAATCAGGAGAACAGATTCTGACAGGAAGGCCACCTCTCCCACCTCAGTGGCTGGTGGAGAGCAAAAAGAGAAAAACTCAGTCCACTCCGGTGATTCCTCTCTCCCTGGCCGAAATGATGGCCCAAATTCAAGCCCCGCCGAAAGTGAAGAAAGCCCGGACAGTTCATACTCTGCGAACTAGGTCGGGCGGAGAAATAGTTGCCGTTGTAGCAACACCTCCCCGAGACGCCGATGAAGCAACTGTAGACCCCGCAGACTACAATGTTGTAGAGGTATCCCTGGGTAAAAGAGGAAAGCAAGGTGAGGTGGACTTGCTTAAGGAGGTAGCAAGGGCAGTTGAAGCCCGATACGAAAAGGAGGCCCAGAGGCTCAAGGCTGAGAAAGAGAAAAATGCAAACCTTATGGGGTTGCTTACCGCTCTAGCCAGATCCATCAATGCCGCCCCTCTAGGGACCTCCACATCAGAGGAATTACTGCAGAGTGACATAGACTCCCTGCGAGTAATGAAAAAGAAGGCCCAAATAGTAGATGAATGGGTCCCACTACAGATAGGAAACGCCCGACGTTTCGTGGCGTCCACTCTCCCAGACTTATACACAGCCCGAAAAATTATTCATCAGGCGGAAGCACTCATTGAGCAGTGGGAAAGTGACGCCGAAAATTACCAGGCATGAAAGGTAGAGCTCGAAGAGCTCCTCACCTTGGGAGAGGACATGATTTCTGAATCCAGAATTCTGGGTGAGGAATCATTTGATTTTGTAAGGATTCAGCACGCCAGACTTGACTTCAAATTGGAGGTAACCAAAAAACTGGTAGAGTCCTTGCAAGAGAAGGTACACAACGTAAAATATCCTTCTAATTTATTCAATTCTTATGTAACAAAGATTTCCGAGGCTGATCCCCTTAGTACAGATACATACACCCCCGAAGATTCAGTTTTGGGGAGTTTTGATGAAATAATGCAATCCCGATACCAATCCCCGGAGGGGATAGACAGGGCCCAAATGGAAAAATTAACCGAAATGATACTTAAGGGCCGTGACGTGGCAAGGATGGCAGACAAATTTAAAGAGAATGTTCCGGATCTAGGGGAACAAGTTGAAATAGCCAGGCACAGAAGGGCCAGCCTAAAGAGTGTAGATGAAGACGGCATTTCCCACCTCCTTCAGGTCTTCAATGATAACAAGCAACCTTAAGCTTTCTCCGGAGGCCGGTGAAAAACTCACATTGAGTATTCTTTATTCTTTTTGGGACGTAAGTTCCCAGATCCCGGAGTCTCGGATCAAAAATTTTGTGTTCTTTAAAGTGATCCGTGTCCCGGTCCCTGAGGCCGACCAGTCACTTTCAGAGGTGGTTAATATGACTATCAAAAGGTAGTTGGGCACATTAAGAGGCGTCGGCTTGGCAGTTGGTCTTCTGACAGGGTGGTCTTCTCAAGGTGCCATTCGAAGGTATATCTGGCACATTGAGGACAGGGCGCCGCATTTCCCATTTATGAGGCATGTAGCCTCGGTCCTTGAGGGACCTACTTTCTTCTTTCTCCTCTCTGGCTCTCTTCTCGAGACTGATTCTTCTGATGTATATTCTTATCTTATTCTTCTCTCATGACAGACCTATTCTGTCTCCAGGTCTTTTATAGAGTGGCACAGGTAGTACCGGCCCCCAGATATTATATTTTATTAAAGCATGATGTAAATAGGGTTAGGGTTAGCAAAGAGTTGTATAAATAGGCGAATAGGCCCATTTTCAAGGGTCGGCAAAATTGATGATTTTGTTGTCCATAGCAGTAGCAAAGTGATTTCCCTTTTTAAGTTGCAGAGCTCAATGCTCCATTTGTTCTGTTCTCAGTAGTTAGATGCTCCCTTGGAGCCACCATTGTATCACGCACCAGTGCTTGCTGGACTGAATATTAATGAAGAAGGAAGAATTCTTGGCAATGACGTTGTTGGCATTCCTACTTCTGAGTTAATGGTATTTCATGCTTTAATGTTCTTTATGTCTTTTACTCCGGTATGTTAAAGTAGATTAACGACCTCTTTATTCCAGCTACTGATAAAATGCTAACTGATGGTTATGTGTTCCTTCGGTATTTAGTGTAGTTTACCAGAGTATTATTGATGTTCCGGACATTTTAGCATGACTATAGTTAGATGAAATGCTTCTAACCCTGCAGGATCTTTTTTGCTTTATTTGTTAAGTATAGAACGCTTGGGAAAACCCTACTTTGATTGAATCTCTGGAGAAGATGAGTTGAAGAAACCAGTTATCCCCCTCGAAAATAGTCACCTCTCCCAACCGAGCCCCACACTGTCGTGACCCGACACCCAGGTGCTTGAAGGCCCGGAGGATTTATTTCCCCCGGACAGCCTTTACAGGCGGAGTTGGCTAATTTCCCCGGAACCCGATGACAACTTATGACTGTTGGCGGACCCAGTCAGCAAAACCCCGTCATCAGAAATTGGCGCTAGAAGGAGGGCATGAGCTCATCCCCTTCCAGAGATTCTAATTTTACACCTTTTGAGGGTTCCCCGAGTTGTAGTTTTAGGAGGCAAGCCTTCAGCGGGATTGGGTCTTTTTCCCCAGCTAAATTTGAAAGAGTTCTTAGGTCTGCCCCGAATCTTGGAAAGTTTGTCGAACTCGAGTCCCCTGCTCAAAAGAAACGGACCTCGAAAGTCCTACCAGCCACTATTGTCTAGGGATCTACCATACCACCGAATACCCGAACTCCCCATATAATCCTGGGAACCAGTACCCAAACTACCCAACATATAGTTCCCCCAATGGTTGCATTTTTCAAAAACACCGGGTCCCTAATGGGCACTTTTCCGGGCGCAACCAATGATTTACCCTCTCACCTAGAGAAGATCTGCCCGCGATATGAGCACTTAGGATCACGAACTACAGACACTTACAGGCATACAAAGATGCCATGAATTGACACCGGATCCAGCATGAGGATGTTGTGACCCGCATGTTCCCCCTGTCCCTAGGACAAAGTGAGTTGAACTGGTACCTTAACCTGCCTTCCAACTCCATCAACACTTGGCAGGACATGGAGGACGCCTTCTTGGCTGCCTTTCGCCTGCATGTGGACCCAGCCTGGTCCCACAGCCAGTTCATCTCCATCAGAAAGGAACCCAATGAACCTCTTGCAGCATTCAACCATAGGTTCCAACACGCCCTGAAGCGGTGCATGGGTCCTTTTATCCCATCTCCAAACGTAACCATATAGACCTATCTTAATACGATGGACCCTTTCGTTTCCACTCTCCTTTGGAGAAAAACCACCCCGGGCGATCGGGATACCTTGGCAAAAGTCTACAACCTAGCCCTAGAGCTGTCCCGCGGTCTCAACAAATCCCCGGGCGGGATTGGATAGAACACACCCTTTAACACGATCCCCGGCAGAACTGCATATGTCAGGGGATACAACCCCAATCTGGCTATAGGTGCCCCCTCGATGGCGATGAATCCTCCACCACCTGTGATAGACCAGCAGGCACGGTATGTTTATCCTGCCCAGACCCAAATCACACCGGGTCTGGAAGTCTTCCCTTGGAATTAGCCGTAGCAAAAACAGCAGACTCAGACCCAACCGTCTAGATTGCCATTCTTCCAGTCATCTGCGGCTGGGGGATTTTCGCCCTCGACTCCAGCTAATCCTGCTGCCTTCCTGGGAAGCCAACAACAACAACAACCATCACATTGTGACGCTAACACTTAGTTGACCACCGAGGTCGAATCCCTCCGACGAATATTGTCCACTCTGACTATGGACATGGGCCAACTGAAGGTGGGGTCCTACGCGCAACAAAATTCAAATTCCCAGAGGGGGAACATTTTTTTTGGCCAACGAAATAACAATGCCGGGGGAAGAAACTTTAACAACGGGCCTAAGCCCAACCAACAATAGTGGAATAATAATGCTAACACTGGAGGCCCACCTCCGAACTAAAACACCAACCAAAATGGTGCTGGACCATCCCATTTTACACCAGTCGTGGACTTCTAGCCCATGACTAACTGGTGTAGGTTGCACGATACTGGTTTGCACAATGAGGTAAATTGCGCCACCCTAGAGAAGGTCATCATGATCTCCCAGCTAGACAGGCAACAGTCGCATGATGCTACTCCCCCAGAGCCTCCTGTCCAAGAAATAACCCACAGTGCCTTCACCTGTGATACCATCTTCTTCGAAACCGCTGGGGAAGATGAGGAAGAATCTGAATTGCACGGATTCTTTGATGAATCTATCCCGCCCTTTGAGGCCAATGCCTTTACTAACCCGCAGACTCCATACAACACTCGAAGCCAGGCTGGTAATGTTAGGAATAAGGTGTCTCCTGTTATGTTCCTGTTAGTTCCTGTTATGTTCCTGTTGCTCTTACAAGGTGTTCGACAAGTGGGAGAATGTTAGGAATAAGGTGTCTCAACCTTGGATAATTCCTATTCTTATTATTTGTTTTGTAATCTGTATTTCTTGCAAATAATGTTGATGTGTCGGCATCTTGAATTGTGTAAGGAGATCATGGCTAAAACGGTTATGACGAATTCCTATGACACGTAAGAGCTATGTCAGGAAGGTTCTATGACAGGTGAAGACATGTGGCAACTGATAAATGTGAGTACTGTACACTCTTCCCCGATCGTGGGGTTCCTATTTTCTCGGAGAATGGTAAAAACCCTAATATGGTTATCGTTAGGAGTAGCCCTAAAAAGTGAAGCGCATGATATAAGCTTTTTTTTTAGGGTTGCGAAGATAAGCGATGCGAGTGTATTGTTGGAACGGTTTATGCTACCGCGATTTGTCTTCAAGGGTTTTGAAATCTTCTGAAAGAACTTGCATTGCAAGTGTATTGTAACTGTAA
>MU226897.1:99595-127349 GCA_018584345.1 Thuja plicata
CAGTTCCCGGGAGGAAGATTTGACATTACGAAGGCGTTAGAGCAGACCACCACCTCCATGACCTTGATGGAGGTTTTGTTGAACTATCCTGAGCAGAAGAAGTCTCTTCTGAAGCTCTTAGGGAACCTGGAAGCTATCAGCCGCCCACCCAAGACTGTCTCCTTCAAAGATGCTAACGCGGCCATCTTCCGGGGAAACAGTGAGGATCCTCCCTTCTTACTAGGCCTGAACATACGCGGCAAGAACATACATAATTGCCTAGTAGATTCTGGAGCTTCAGGTAACATCATGCCCTTGTCCATTTGTCAGAAGCTCAGATTCCACCCCATCCCATCTAATGGTGCAGTGATCCAGCTGGATAAGACAACTGTAAAAATGGTGGTGGAGTTGAAGAACGTCCGGATACATCTTATCTAGGACCCCAGGATAGCCAGCATCATCAATATCTAGGTGGTGGACATCCCTGAGACTTACGGGATGTTGTTAAGTCAAAATTGGTCTAAGTCATTAAATGGCTACTTTTTGACCGACTTCACCCACTTATGGCTTCCATGGGAAGGAGAATCCAATAGGATCTGGGTCGAAAGCGAACCCCGGATGAAATAGGCCCTTACCGAAGTTGGGAAGGTCAACGAAGTCTTTTTCTCTGAGACTTCTCTGGGGGTGTACAAACCTTTTGAAATTTTAACATTTGATTTCGTCCCCAGAGAAGATCCCGCCGTGCCGCAAAGAGCACAGTACTTAGAGGAAAAGGTGAGAGTTGAAGTTAACTCTCGAGATGCCACAGCAACCCTTGCCACACTCCTGTTCGACACTTGGTGCCACCGAGTACACTACCAGAAACATTCAGAACTTGAGTGTGGGCCATGTCTTTTGATCGCTAACCGGCACCTTAATACCCTCTGTAACAAACAACATGCAACTGATTCCCCGGGACCCAATGTCCCTGCGGGATGCGCTCCTTTGGCGCCATCCCCCAAAGAATCCCAAACCCAAACTCTGGAGGAAAATTCCACTTTCACGCCAGCATTCCGGGAGGAAATCCCCAAGTCTCCCAGCGATAATCTAAAGAAAAATCCCACTCCCCAGCCCCAGATTACAAATAATGACTTATGGACCCTTAAGTTTGATGGGTCAAGATCCAAACAGGGCTGTGGGGCTGGGGTAGAATTAATCAACCCACGAGGGAAATCCTTCCTCGCGTCCTACAGGCTGCAGTTTAACTGTACGAACAATGTCACGGAGTATGAGGCTTTGGTCCTTGGACTCTTTTTTGCACTAAGGAAAGGTATCACCCACCTCCGGGCTTTGGGTGATTCAGAGTTGGTTGTTAAACAAATCCGGAGTCAATATACATGTCATGAAAAAAAGCTGGCCGCATACCGCAACTGGGCTTGGAGCCTTATCAAAGATTTTGATGCCTTTGGCATTGACCTCATTCCCCAGCGACGGAACTACGTCCCGGACACTCTTGCCGTTTCTGCCAGCACACTTGAGCCAATGGCCGGCTCGTGACTCCGGAGATTTTCTGTTGAGACGGTCCCCGCCCCGTCCATTCCAGACAATGTTACCCACTTTCAGATTTTTGTTTACGACCAACATATCCTGGCCTTCATGGAAAATGTTGGTGTCTTTGAGGACCAAATAGTGGAGGAACAAGACCACGATGACACTGGACAGGGTGATGAAGATGATGGAATCATGGACCTACCCACCAACACCATCCCAAAGGGGATTGTTGCATTGGAACGAATCTTCGACTTGGACCCTAGGGCCCATGAGAAGGTGTCATCCTCCCCTGAGGGAGGAAAGTTTGAAAAGGTTAACATCAGCTAGCCTGGTGAAGAAAAGATTATCCACATCGGTACCTCCTGCTCCCCTGAGGAGAAGGAGAAGATTCTCGTAGTTCTCCGAGAATATATTGACGTAATCGCCTGGGGATATGAAGATTTAAAAATGTATGATACATCTATCATGACCCACACTATTCCCATGAAGCCAGACGCTAAGCCCTTTCGGCAAAAGCAAAGACCGGTAAACCCCCTGATAGAACCTCTAATTCATCAAGAGGTAGAAAAACTACTGTCAGCCCGGATAATCTTCCCAATTCGGCACACTACGTGGGTTGCCAACCTGGTCCCTGTAAGGAAGAAGAACGGAGAGATCTGCCTTTGCGTGGATTTCTAAAATTTGAACAAGGCATCTAAAAAATATAATCACCCTCTCCCCTCGTTAGATGAGGTGTTGCAGATAGTAAATGGATCTCAGATGATGTCCTTCTTGGATGGATATTCAGGATACAACCAGGTCATGGTCAAGTATGAGGATAGAGAGAAAACAACGTTTACCACTAAGTGGGGAACGTTTGCGTACAGGAGAATGCCCTTCGGTTTGATCAATGCAGGGGCTACATTTCAAAAGGCCATGGACATTGCGTTTGAGGGCCTCGTAAATCAGTGCATAATCATCTACATGGATGATATGACCATCTTTTCCCAGGACAGGCGTGATCAACCTGCCCACCTCGCTCAGATCTGTGAGAGGTGTCGCCGGTATGGAATATCCCTCAACCCTAAGAAGTGCATATTCGGGGTCACCGAGGGGAAGTTGCTCGGGCATATAGTCTCTCAGAAGGGTATATCCATCGACCCTGATAGAGTTGAGGCATTGCTGAATCTGCAGATGCCTGGCAGCAAGAAAGAAATGTGATTCTTTTTTAGAAAAATCAACTTCGTACGATGATTCATCACAGGATTCACATAAATAGTTAAACCACTCAATGAGATGATGAAAAAGGATACCAAAATTGAGTGGAGTTCTGAAGCAAAACGGGTGTCCGCCCAGATTAAACAGACGATAATGGAGGCGCCTGTCCTGGCTAGCCTGGACTATTCCCTCCTGTTTTACATATACTCATTTGCTTCACCGCATTCTGCTGCGGCAGTGTTGACCCAAAAGGTTGAAGGTGAGGAACGACCAATAGCTTTCATGAGTTCCCCCTTCAAGAACGTCGAAGTCCAGTATTCATCACTAGAGAAACAGGCCTTTGCTCTAGTTCATGCCGTGAAGAAATTCTAGCATTATATTCTCCGAAGCAAAGTGCATGCTATTATCCTGGACCAGGCCGTCAAATCTTTGCTGATGTAGAGTGAATTGGGCGAGAGATGGGGAAAATGGATGGCCATCCTCCAAGAATATGACTTAGAAATGCAGCCCATGAAAATAGTCTGGGGCCAAGGACTAAGTCGGGCGATGGCAGAGGAGACTCCCCGCATAGAATGTCAGACTTACACGGTGGAGTCCATCACCCAAGACCCATGGTATACCAATTTAGTATATTTGTTTCTAAATGACAAATGTCCAGAGGGGTTGCCTCCCCACAAACATCGCGCCCTGCGGATGAAAAGAGCACACTTCAGGGTCAAAAACTCCGTGCTTTACCATAGAAATTATGAGGGGGTGTACCTCCGGTGCATCGATAGAGACCAAGCTATAAGAATAATCAACGAATTCCATAGACAGTTTGGAACAGGGCATGGTTCAGCCGACACCACTGCCCATCAGATCCTTTGGGCTGGATACTCTTGGCCCTGTGTCTTCAAAGATGTTTACGCTCATGTTAGGAAATGTCATACTTGTCAAACTATAGCGCATCACGAGCGTAACCCGGCTATGCCTCTACAACCAGTCTACGAGGCTAGACCCTTTGCCCAATGGGCATTTGACTTCATCGGGGAGATCAACCTCAACTCGTCTGCCAACCACCGATACATCCTTACTGCTACTGATTACTGCACTCGGTGGTCTGAAGCCATACCTTGTAAGAACAACACAGCGAACGTAGTTATCAAGTTCTTGGAAGAAAACATCATCACATGGTTTGGAATGCCCTTCATTTTAGTATGTGACAATGGTCCGGTGTTTTCTTCAGCACAGTTACTCGAATGGACCTACAATCAGAAGATCACACTAAAGTTCTCCAGCAACTATTATCCCCAGGGAAACGGCGTTGCTGAATCAAAAAACAAGAATCTACTCAAAGTGATCAAACACCTGTTAGAACAAAATCCCTGGGATTGGCATCAAAAGCTGAAATTCGCCCTCTGGGTGGATCACATTCGTATTAAGGCCGCCCTGGGAACATCACCATTCCACCTGGTTTATGGCCAGAACCCTGTATTCCCAGTCAATTTACAGATCCCAGTATTACATTTCATGCAGGAATTCAACAACAGGGACAACATCGTGGAGGTTCAGCTCTTGAACCTGGTGCGAATGGAAGAACAGAGAGACGCAGCTCTTGAACATTTTGCATGTCATCAAGCAGTGGTAAAGAGATGGTTTGATAGAAGAGCCCAATATAAAGATTTTCAGATCTCAGATTTGGTCCTGTTGTGGGACAAGGCCCGGGAGAAGAAAGGAAGGCATACCAAGTTCCAACGGCTCTGGCTCAGACCATACTTGATCTCAGAAATCTGCGGGGCAAATACTTACCGCCTTAATACTTTGACTGGGGAACCTGTCGCATTGCCTGTTAATGGGCAGTTTCTCAAACACTATTTTGAATGAGGGTAAGTTTGTCCAAAGTTGTATTATATATAAAGCTTTCCACTTGTAAATAGTTCCCTCCGGGTGCCTCATGCGAGGTACCCTGCCTTGTAGATAGTCTTGTCGACTGTCCTTTGGGGTAGTCTCCTTTTGTTGTTTTTGTTTTCGCTTTTGGTTCTCTTGTGGTCCCGGTGTTTTGCTCCGTCTCGAAAGGATTGGAATGTTTCACATAACTCTGGCCTCTGGGGCAATGTCTACGGCATGGTGAACTTTAGAAATTATCTTTAGCATGATGGAATAGACCCAGTCTCTGGGGCTTGTTTCACGGGTTATGGCACATTTTGAAGAATCTTCATTGGGTTTTCTCTCCAGAAATCTGGCAATCAGTGAACAAAATAATAATGCAAGGAACAAGTAATCGGACACACCGAGGGTAGATCGGTTGTACTCTTTGATTGACCCAAGTCTAAAAATCTAAAGGAATTCTTCCCGGGTCCAGAGTTTTTGTCCCCTCTTCGAACAACCTAAATATAGGTGGATAGGTGAAAGAAGTACCGCCATTACGAGTAGCTAAGCTTAAGCTTAATGGTGAAAGAAGTACCGCCTTTCCCACCCAGAAATAAGCAAAATAACAAGATGAAAAGTGGGATGGAACTTCGGTCTCCGGGAGAAATGAGCAAATTGATGACTCGTTCGATGTGATTAGTACCTCTTCTCTACTCCTCCCAAAGGTCATCGACTTGATTTCCTTCCAAAGCACACATGACACCAACTGATGAAGGACTATGGACTGACTCCTGTGTGGTTGGATTCTCTCGGATATGTTGCCCTTTGCCTGTCAGACGCTTCGGGAAGCGGCTTGTTCCAATTTTGCTAACCATAGATTCTTTAGTTCTCAAATGTGCTAAGGCATTTGTCCCAGATAGTCGCCATTTGTTATGCCCTGCATCCCCGTCCCTACATTTTGTGTGTAAAATGTTGGGTCACCCTTTTTTCTTTTGCCTGCTTTTGCTTTGCAGGCTTTGCCTTGTCTTCCTTTTCCTTTTGTTTTCTTTCTCCGGGGTTTTCTTCCCCTGCGTGTCATTTTGTTGTTTGTTTTCTTTCTCCAGGACTTCGGTCCCAGAGGTTGCCTTTTGTTGGGAACCATATTCCAGACTCTGAGATTTTTTGTCATGTTTTTCTTAGGAATATCATCACGAGGAGTCCCCTGGCCCGGAGTCCAGAGGTTTTGCCTGTCCGGAGGTCGCCGGAAGGTGGAGGATTGCCTTTTTACCACGGGTATAAATAGGTCTTATCTATCACTTTCACACTTACTGCGATTAAAACCTTTGAGCACTTAGAGAGATTTTAAAGTGATTAACAACGCGTTTGCAGAGAATTTGTGATAATCAAAGCTTAACACCTTCTGTGTTCTCAGGCAATTACGAGTGCTTCGTGGTGGTGATTCTGACAGTTCGACAACTCAAGCTCCCATGGTAATCTACCCTTTCTTTCACCTTTTGCATTTTCAGGTTGGTGCTTCCGCCTTTCCCCCTCTCTACTTTGATTCTGCTTGCTGGTTTTGCTCCAGTTTTTGTTTCATTTTTGTTTGTCTGGTTGTGCTTTGCTTCTCTATGTTTTGTCTGGTTCGGTCCTTTGTTTCTAGTTTTTGCCGCCCGTTGGTGGGTCGGCTCTGCCAGAGGGTCGTTCGCCCTTTGTGCAGAAGTTGTCTTTCTGTAAATAATTTAAATTTTGTAAACAGAGTAAATAATGTAAATGGTTGTATATATTTGTTTCCGCTTTGTTTGGTTTTCCCGCGGACGTCATCCTCGCATTGTATATTCATGTATATATGTATTATAGTTGTAAAACCCCTATATATCTCCTTTTGTTCTCTATATATATCCCTCAGCTTCATGTATATCCTTCCAGGCAACTTGACATGCTGGTCGAGTCGCCTTTGCTTCTGGTTTTTGCCTTCAAACTCACTTTCGAGGCAGAAAACCACCTGTTTGAAACTCAGCTCTCGGCCAGTTTTAAACAGGCGGTTTTCTCTCTCCTCCATCAAGGCTGTCAAAACCTCATTTATGTTCCATGCGCATAATCAATTCCGACCAAGTGGCTTTCCCTTTTCACGCGTTCGGACAATTGGCTCCGTCGTCATCGCCATCACATCTATTTAATGCCAACGCACGCGGCATCCACGTGGGCTCAACAACTTGCCTTTTCATACATCTTTACTCACAGTTCTTTCTCTGGGCTTCAGGCCTCTTACCACCGTCCATCCTTTGTCTCTGCCAGGCATGAAAAAATTCCCCAGACCTGGATATGTTGATACTTTAAGTTTATGCTGTATTTTGCTTTTCTGGTTATCTTTACATGATACTAACTTTTCAGGAAAGGCAAACACTGCGGTGATAAGATCTCCGGACCCCGGAGTAACTATTTTATTTTAATAAAAATATTTTGACGGTCGCTTTGTCTTGCAGGTTCCCAGACTTCATCTTCCAAACATGTCTGAAGTGTCTACATCATCTCCTCCCGGAAGTCCAGAACTACCCACAGCGACGGAGACCAGGGCAACTATAAAATCTAAGATGGAGAGGGCCCTGGAGAAACTTCCCCTCACCATGAAGTTCATGCAGAACAACGTCATTACGGGCTCAAAGATTGAGTCCAAGGTTAAACTCATAACTGACACCAGCATCATAACGTGGGCAGAGATGCAAGCCTTAGTAAAAGTAATGCACATCCAGCAACAAGCTGGGGATCAATTATCAATCAATGTCGGAGGTTCTGGGATCCTCCGGGCAGCCTGCTTTCCATGCTCCGTGCAATCCCCAGAGCTTATTCTAACACTGGCCGCCAACTACAATTCTTCCATCCGAGCCGTTATGCTTGCAGCAACAGAACCTATGGGATACCCCACTCCACTGGTGTCCCTCGACCCAAACACATTCCGGGTGGGATTAGGAATCCCACAATTCAACAGAGCCACAGTGGTTACAAGGGCTGATGCCTTAGACCAATTTACTCAACTGGAGGATGCTGCCCGGGTGTATATGAATACCCACTGGCTCAAGGCCCCAAAGAGGGACCCAAAGAGAATGAAGATAGAAATTCCCCGCTCTGAATTCAAGGAGAGCATCCAGATGGGGATAATAGCATTATCCCGGGTATTCGGGCAACCCTCCACCAAGGAGTTTGCAAAATGGATGTACTATTTCCTCCTCGGCATCTCCACCAAGCGAGAATTCTTTGACTGGGCCGCAATAATCTCTAATCACGTTGAATCTCAGTTCCTCCAGGTGGAGAGGAAAAAGAAGTTCTATATGTCTTCTTACGTTTTCTGGGCCCTGGCCTAGCAGAGGCCCCATTCTAATAGCCTACTTACAGATGGCATGCTCAGGATGGGCCTGGAACAATAAGCACCGTGGGACCATTTCCCATAAATTCAATGGGAGGCCAGCTTCCCCAGTTTCTGCCGAGTAAATGATGCGTTCGTTTACTACCATCTGCTCACACCCACCCGGGATGCCAGATACCGCCTGTCCACTGAGGCGATGAAGTTAGTTAGTAGCTATGGGCACTACTACATTCAGTTTCAGTAGCATACGTACATTAGGGTCACCAGCTTCTCTAGGAAACCCTACTTGTTGCCCAGGCATTGCAGGGACAAGATCGTGCTGCTAGAATATTACAGACAAATGATGGAATTGCATACCTTCTTTTCCCTCAAGAAGGTCCCCAACGTCTCATTCCCAATCACCTGTGGGAACTACACCTGCAGTCTGGCCACCGCGAAGGAGGCAGACAAAGAGCTGAAAAGTTATAACTTGCAGAAATTCTATCTGGCATGGAAGAACTTTGATCCGCATGAAAAAATAGCAACGGCAATGCCCCGGGCTTCGGAGCCCCATCAAATACACGTGGAGGACTTCTGGGTAGATTGCCAAGATGACATGGATGTGTGAAGCCAGAATTACATCAGAATGACAGCTAGAATGATGCAGGAACTGAAGCTCTGGAGATTCCCTCGAGGCTTTTCTGACGCCGCCCCCACCATAGATCCCCAGTACAAAGAAAAGGGGATCGATAAAATGGCACTGCTAGCAATGGATTGGGCCGCCCAGGAGGGGCCCACAATTGAGGACTTCACTCGGGATGTCGACGAGCGAAGTCATGCCTATTTTAAGAGGGTATGCCCTGGGAGTATGCGTCAAGCTCCCCGACCGACACCAAAATTAGCACCACCGCCGGTACCAAGATTGACCCCGGGGGTTGGGACTTCTTCAGAAGGCGCAGACAAAGGAAAGGGAATAGCTACAACCCCCTCAGTGCAAGAAGTCCCAATACAATAATAGATCAAGCAATCTATGGCAGCCTCCCAGCAGATGAGGGAGCAGTTGATAACAAGGCTAGCCAGTCCCCCGCTCATGGCCGGACCAATTCGTCCTCCATCCTCCCCGTCGCTGGCAGCCTTAATGGTCAAGGCAACGGGGGTGGATCCCATGGAGGCAGCAGTAATAGTAGATGCAGGGCCACCTTTGGTCACGCGAAGGAAGAGGAAGCACATAAAGCAGCCCAAGGCAGAGCCAGCGCCAGCGGCGTCCCTCCCCGGGGAAGTGGAGATCCTTTCTTCTAGTTCCCCAGAACCGAAGAAAGAAGTAGAGCTGACAGAGGTCCCAGCCAGTCCCCCTCCTGAAGAAGAGTTTGATGTATTTACGACCAATGAATTTGGGAATTTGCAGGAGGGCGACACACAAGAAGAGACGAAAGTCCCAGAAAAAGAATAAGAGGCTGCGGACCAAGAGGACTTGGAAGAAGAACCTGCACAAGAACAAGGGCAGGAAACAGAAGAAAAAGATCCAGAACCAGAAATTATCTCGGGGGCTCCAGAAATGCAAGGTCTGGGAGTGGACCAACTAAAGCTAGGTGAACAAATGGCATCCGCTGGGAGACCTGGACCCAGATCTTCAGGAATAACCATAAACCCAGCCGCCACATTCCCAAGGCCACTCCCGAGGGCAACCTTCAGGAAGGTTATCACAGCGGCCCAAGCTCTAAATCTTGGCCCGAGACCTCCCCTACTGCCAACAGAAGAAGAAGCCCTGATAGAAAAAGAAGAAGAGGAGCAGCTTGAAGAGGAAATCCCTGAAGAAGCCTACTGAGGTCCAGACCCAACAATAGACATACAGGACAAGGCTGAGGAGATGGAGGTTGACAAAGAGAACATTGTTGTAGAAAAGGTTGAGGCAGGGAGGACGGATGAAGTCCCCGTCGGAGGGGAGCAACAGAAACATGATACCGGGAGAGAATCAGGAGAACAGATTCTGACAGGAAGGCCACCTCTCCCACCTTAGTGGCTGGTGGAGAGAAAAAAGAGAAAAGCTCAGTCCACTCCGGTGATTCCTCTCTCCCTGGCCGAAATGATGGCCCAATTTCTCCCTGGCCGAAATGATGGCCCAATTTCAAGCCCTACCGAAAGCAAAGAAAGCCCAGACAGTTCATACTCTGCGAACTGGGCCGAGCGGAGAAACAATTGCCGTTGTAGCAACACCTCCCCCAGACGCCGATGAAGCAACCGTAGACCCCGTAGACTATAATGTTGTAGAGGTATCCCTGGGTAA
This sequence comes from Thuja plicata, assembly GCA_018584345.1. Lineage (NCBI taxonomy): Eukaryota > Viridiplantae > Streptophyta > Pinopsida > Cupressales > Cupressaceae > Thuja > Thuja plicata. The sequence goes on from MU226897.1 coordinate 109,753, forward strand.
AAGAGGAAAGCAAGGTGAGGTGGACTTACTTAAGGAGGCAGCAAGGGCAGTTGAAGCCCGATACAAAAAGGAGGCCTAGAGGCTCAAGGCCGAGAAAGAGAAAAATGCAAACCTTATGGGGTTGCTTACCGAGCTGGCCAGACCCATCAATGCCGCCCCTCCAGAGACCTCTACATCAGAGGAATTACCGCAGAGTGACATAGAATCCCTGTGAGTAATGAAAAAGAAGGCCCAAATAGTAGATGAATGGGTCACACTATAGATAGGAAACACCCGGCGTTTCCTGGCGTCACTCTCCCGGACTAATACACAGCCCGAAAAATTATTCATCAGGCGGAAGCACTCATTGAGCAGTGGGAGAGTGACGCCAAAAATTACCAGGCATGAAAGGTAGAGCTCAAAGAGATCCTCACCTTGGGAGAGGACATGATTTCCGAATCCAGAATTTTGGGTGAGGAATCATTTTATTTTGTAAGGATTCAGCACGCCAGAATTGAGCTCACATTGGAGGTAACCAAGGAACTGGTAGATTCCTTGCAAGAGAAGATACACAACGTAAAATATCCTTCTAATTTATTCAATTCTTATGTAACAAAGATTTTCGGGGCTGATCCCCTTAGTACAGATACGTACACCCCTGAAGATTCAGTTTTGGGGAGTTTTGATGAAATAATGCAATCCTGATACCAATCCCCGGAGGGGATAGACGGGGCCCAAATGGCAAAATTAACCGAAATGATACTTAAGGGCCATGACACGGCAAGGATGGTGGACGAATTCAAAGAGAATGTTTCGGACCTGGGGGAACAAGTTGAAGTAGCTAGGCACAGAAGGGCCAGCTTGAAGAGTGTAGATGAAGATGGCATTTCCCACCTCCTTCAGGCCTTCAATGATAACAAGCAACCTTAAGCTTTCTCCGGAGGCCGGGGAAAAACTCACATTGAGTATTCTTTATTCTTTTTGGGACGTAAGTTCCTGGATCCCGAAGTCCCGAATCCAAAATTTTGTGTTCTTTAAAGTGATCCGTATCCTGGTCCCCGAGGCCGATCGGTCACTTTCAGAGGTGGTTAATAAGACTATCAGAAGGTAGTTGGGCACATTAAGAGGCATCGGCTCGGTAGTTGTTCTTCTGACAAGGTGGTCTTCTCGAGGTGTCATTCGAAGGTATATCTAGCACATTGAGGACAGGGCGCCACATTTCCCATTTATGAGGCATGTAGCCTCGGTCCTTGAGGGACCTACTTTCTTCTTTCTCCTCTCTGGCTCTCTTCTCAAGACTGATTCTTCTGATGTATATTCTTATCTTATTCTTCTGACATGACAGACCTATTCTGTCTCCAGGTCTTTTATAGAGTGGCGCAGGTAGTACCGGCCCCCAGATATTATATTTTATTAAAGCATGATGTAAATAGGGTTAGGGTTAGCAAAGAGTTGTATAAATAGGTGAATCAGCCTGTTTCCAAGGGTCGGTGAAATTGATGATTTTGTTGTCCATAGCAGTAGAAAAGTGATTTCCCTTTTTAAGTTGCAGAGCTCAATGCTCCATTTGTTCTGTTCTCAGTAGTTAGATGCTCCCCTGGAGCCACCATTGTATCACGCACCAGTGCTAGCTGGACTGAATATTAATGAAGAAGGAAGAATTCTTGGCAATGACATTGTTGGCATTCCTACTTCTGAGTTAATGGTGTTTCATGCTTTAATGTTCTTTATGTCTTTTACTCCGGTATGTTAAAGTAGATTAACGACCTCTTTATTCCCGCTACTGATAAAATGCTAACTGATGGTTATGTGTTCCTTCGGTATTTAGTGTAGTTTACCAGAGTATTATTGATGTTCCAGACATTTTAGCATGACTATAGTTAGATGAAATGCTTCTAACCCTATAGGATCTTTTTCGCTTTATTTGTTAAGTATAGAACGCTCGGAAAAAACCTACTTTGGTCGAATCTCCAGAGAAGATGAGTTAAAGAAACTAGCTATCCCCCTCGAGAATAGTCACCTCTCCCAACCGAGCCCCGCACCGTCGTGACCCGACACCCAAGTGCTTGAAGGCCCGGAGGATTTATTTCCCCCGGACAACCTTTATAGGCGGAGTTGGCTGATTTCCCCGGAACCCGGTGACAACTTATGACTGTTGGCGGACCCGGTCAGCAAAACCCCGTCAACAGGATGTTTCTTTGAATCTTTCTCTGATATTTTCTCTCCCTTTGAATATTCCTCTCCTTGATGGATAGTTCTTTTCTCTTTGACAACAATATATTTCATTGAATACTTCTCTCCATATTGATTAAGTACATCTCTCCATATGTACATCTCTCCCTTTGACAACAATTCTAAACTCTTTTCTCTTTTTTTAATATATTCCTTAAATTTCCTCTCCGTCAGCAATACAATATCTATGGTGTTCGGTGCAGATAAGTACCTTTCTCTATACTAATAAATCTTTGTAGTCCATCTCTTTTCTTACATCAACATGAACGATCTTATGATAATGTGTAGGCTGATGCAGCCTCCTAGTCAGCTTAGTGACCAGTAGACAAGGGTCGGAGCCCAAGTATCTTCCTCGGGTACTGAAATGTATCTTTAGGCAATGGCTTTGTGAATATGTTTGCCAATTGTTCTTTGGATTGCACATATTCTAGTATCACCTCTTTCTCTTGCACTTGTTGTCTTAAGTAATGATACTTGATAGAAATATGCTTTGTCTTAGCATGCATGAATGGTTTCTTTGAGATGTTTATTGCACTTGTATTATCACAATAGATAATTACTAGTTCAAGAATTTTCATATTCATACCTTCCAGTAATTTCTTGATCCATGCAATGTTAGTGCAATTTGCAGCAACAACTACATATTCTACTTCTGCAGTGGATTGTGAGATGCATCCTTACTTTTTACTTATCCATGTGACAAGTCTATCACCCATAAAGAATGCTCCTCCTGTTGTGCTCTTTTTGTCATCTATGTTTCCAGCCCAATCAACATCTGTATAGACTTGAAGCTAAAATTTTCCTTCTCATTTGTACCATAGACCATAGTCTTTGGTATTCTTTAGATATCTTAGAATTCTTTTGACAACAGTCATGTTTGATTCCTTAAAATTAGCAGAAAATCTTGCAACTATTCCAACTGCATGTGCTATATCTGGTCTAGTATGAACAACATACATTAGCTTTCCAATCGTAGATCTATATAGGGTCTAATTTACCTCGATTGACTTGTCTTCCTTTGTCAGCTTGCATATGGTTGCCATAGGTGTTCCAACTAGTTTAGAGTCCTCAGTTTTGAATATCTTCAGCAGTTCCTTGATGTATTTGGATTGTGTGATGTATATGCCTACATCCTGTTGAATAATATGTAGACCAAGAAAGAATTTGATCTCTCCAAACATTGACATCTCAAGCTCTTTTCTCATTTCATCAGCAAATGATTTACATAACATATCATTACCTCCAAATATGATATCATCAACAAATATTTCAGCAATCAAAATGTTATCATCATTATCTTCTTTTAAATATAGATTATTGTTTTCACTTTCTCTTACAAATCCAATACTTATGAGATAAGAGTGAAGTCTTTCATACCATGCTCTTGGTGCTTGTTTCAATCCATACAAGGCTTTGTGTAGTCTACAAACCATGTTTCTCTTGTTAGGATCAATAAACCCATCTGGTTGTTCAATGTATACCTCTTCTTCTAGTATTCCATTTAGGAATGCATATTTGACATCCATTTGGTATACCTTGAATCCTTTGAATGCAGCATAATAAATTAGAATTCTCACTCCTTCTAGTTGAGAAATGGGTGCAAAGGTTTCTCCATAGTCAATATTGATGCAGAGATCACTCTCAAGAGCTCTCTTGCTCCAAAAATAAGACCTATTTCTTAGGCCTTCTCTAGGGTATTCTTCACTACCCTAACCAGAGGATAACTCCAAGATCCTCCACCCACTTGTGAACTCTCCACCAATTTCAAACTCCCACTTTTACCATCTCCATTCCACTATGCACCCAAAATCCTTAATTGTCACTTTCTCTCCAAACTACCCTTGCCACATGACATTAGGGTCCATGACCATTCCTAGGTCACTTCTTATTGATTTTGATCCTTCTTGATGGATCCCAATTCTTGGTTCCAATCGAGTCCTCAACTTTCAAGTTTTAGGCCTTCTAGCCCTTGTAGCCTTTTTAGGCCTAATTAGCCCTCCTATATACTAAAAATGTGGATTTTCTCCCAAAATCCCTTAACACCCCTATGGATGAACTATGGTATCTTTGTGAGGTCATCCTAGGCTCTAGGATTTTCAAATATTTATACCCTCACCTTGTCCGTACATAGGACTTCCAAGAAACCCCTATTTTCATGGGTTTTGGGGAACATGAACACAGTCTAGTTTCTTGGTTTGTTTTGAGTGTCTTACCCAAATCAACTGAACTTCTCCTTGCATCCAACTAACAAGGACTCACCTCTCTACATTCCCCCACCCAACATTTATTGGGTTCAACCAATCCACTGATCAAGCTTTCTTGCTACTGTTCCATCCAAGCTCCTAACTAGAATGCACTAGCACGCGCCTAGGGATTGATGATAAAATTTCTTCCCCTTCACAAAATGAATCCACAAGATATATACACAATGTACATGGAGTCCCCTACTTGAATCCAAGAGGCCTTAGGAATCTGATGACGGGAATTCAAGAGGGTCGCATATTTACATAACTGCCTCAAAACTAGACAACGAACCAGAAGGAATGAAATAATTTGCAAAACCTTAACCGGTAACACAAAGTGATCAAACCAATGCCACAAAAAGTAACTACATGCCAAAATAGAAGTTCTCAATGCATTAACTTATCACTTTAAATCCATTAAACTATTGATCTCTAAGTTTTGTTGATCATTAGTGACCCACACTTTGTCATTTATCTAGGCAGGTTAGCCGATCATCACTGCGGTCGAGCTATCCACTATAGGCCAAGCTATCTAGCATAGTCATTGACGAGAAGATAATGGTTTCTGAGTGACTTGAAAATCAAGAAAAAATTGATCATGTTCATGCTAAGCGCCAAAGTCTTAATGTGCCGAGCAAGACAGTTTTGACATACATGTTAGGAATGGCACAAACTTGAAGGTAAACTATTTTGGGCCGACTTGTTCATGCATTTAATGATTTTAACATAGTTAATTATGCATTAATTATTTGATCCCAATGCATGGCATGGATCCAATCAGAAAATTGGAATTCCCAAGCAGCATAAGCATTTGATCATGATCGTTGATCTAGATCTAGATGTCAGATTCGTAAAGTATATCAGATTGCTTCTTAAACCCTAAGAATGTGTGTGTATGAGAGGAGAGAAGTGCATGCATACATGAGAGATGTACAAAGTGTTATTTTGATAGAATAATCATAGATCTAGCAGAGTGAAAGAGTAGTGAGTAGCAGAGTAAAGACATATCAGTTTATTAGATCAGAGAAGACATTGAAAAGAGGAGATCCATTATCAACATCAAAGTGCATAACGAAGGATTGATTCTTGAGACATTCTAACAAGTGTATCAGGTGAAATATCTTAACAGAGTGGTTCTAATAGACCTTTCTAAATCTCTTAATAGAGTGCTTACTTTTTGTAAGTTCAAATCCTTTTACAAGGTAGATTGTAATGATCTATAGCTCTTAACCGGGAAGACCTTTAATCAGGTAGATTACATATTGTGATCAAACTTTGTAGCCCTAACAGGCATACTTTATTACTGAAGTAGTGAAGATTTTGTGGGTGTCATCCCACCCTATTTTTACCTTATTGGGCTTCTGGGTTACCAAAATTCTTTGTCTTGAGTTGTTTATTTACTATCATGGATGCTACTAGTTGATAGATCAATTACATTTATGCATGGTTGTGGATCAGTTTTGTTTTAAAGGATAACAATTTTAAGATCTGATTCACCCCCCCTCTTAGTATCTTGCTTTCCCATATTGTATTTCCAAAAATTGGTATTAGAGCTTAGCTCTCCTACAAAAGGTTTTAATCAGCTTGAGAGTACATATCTTGAGATGGAGATTTACAAATTGGGTAAAGTCATTGAGAATCAAAAGATTGAAATTCATCTAGCATTACATCAGCTTGAAACTACAAGACATGAACTAAAGAAGTCCTTACAAGCAAGGAAATATTTGGCCAAAAAAATGAATGATACTCATTATCAGGAAGGAGACATTGCAAATCTATTTTAGAATGGAAACTCTACTAAGAGTGATGCAACAATTGCAGATCTACTAGAAAGGAACAATACATTGTGTGAAGAAGTTAGAAACCTAAACAGAGAACAAGAAATGAAAACAATAAGACTATGTGAACTAGTGGAACAAAAGAAGAAAGCTAAAGATGACAAAGCTATGGCCGAAGAAGACAAAAGAATGATGACTGTCATACTTGATGAAAGGACACATGAAGTACAAATGATGACAAACAATCAGGTTGACATGGTGAATCAACTGCTACTTGCAAATCAGGAGATCAGTAGGAAATACATGGAAATTGTGTATCTAAGATCTGAAAATAGTTAATTGAAAGATGAATTAAGATCTGAGAAAGAACTAAATGAAAGATTGAACAGACCCAATGAAGCTTTGACTCATTTTGAAAACTTGATGGAAGCATCAAGGAGATCTAAAGACTCTTCAAGATTAGGTCACATCGAACAACAAACATCTACTAAGAAAGGAGAATCATCTAAGATTGGTGAAAAGAGAAATGCAAAATCAAAGAACAACAAGCTTGTATGCCACCACTATGGAAAATCAGGACACACAACAAACATCTGCTGAAGCAATAATGGTAAGTCCAATCCTAAACCAAAGTTCAATGGTTATTTCTTTAACTGTAAGAAGTTTGGACATCAAGCACATGAATGTTGGGAAAAGGAAAATAATGCACCTCCCACAATAAAATTCAATGGGTATTGTTACAACTGTCAAAAATTTGGACATAAAGCACAAGATTGCAGATCTAATGCTAAATAACAATGGACATCAAAGACACAAGAAAAATAAAAAAGGAAGGGTAACACTTACAATTTGGATTATAAAACATGACATAGCTATCATTACTGTGGTGAGTATGGAAATGTTCCAGAAAACTACATAAAGACACATTTCAAAGGTAAATCTAAGAGTTGGATAATTGGAAGCCTAGTGTGCTATAATTGTTTGAAAATTGGTCATACTAGGAAAGATTGAAAAACAAGGGTACCTTCTCCCATTGTTGAGAAGATTAGAGCACAGATGAACCAAACATGGATAAGGAAAGCATAACCATGTAGCAGTGAAGCTACTGAAATTGAGGTCACCTGATCTAATGGATCAGGTGATCCCACCATCACTAATTAAGCAAAGAAAGGTATGTAAGGAATTATGTTTATATCTCATATATTTTATCAGTTCCTAACATATAAAAGTGCAATAGTCCATATCTGCATATAATAAGATGTATCAGAACATATTTTGAGTTATGTAGTGAGCAAAGTCAAAATGCACTATAGGTGCCGAGAAATAGTATATTTCTAACGTATGTCGAATAAGTTTTGTTTGATTATCGAGAGGAAAGTGAATTTTGTGAGTCAGCCGAGGACAACTGTTTGGCACTCACTCAACGGAAAGAACATTTAATGCTGACCTAAATTTTCACCATTGGAGCCTATATAAAAGGAAGAAATATTTCATTTCTTCTCACCATGTGATTAAGAATTTCATAAGAGTGAATGTGCATTTGTTAACTTGAATTCTGCAAAGATTTTCAAAGATTTCTACAGTGTGCCGTCGGAAACCTCTTCAGTGGAAAGTGGGGATTTTGTCACTTGCTGAGGTACTCTGTTTGTGATCCTTGAAACCCCACTTCTTGGAGAAAATGGCCACAAGTTCTTCTCCACTAGTTAAGAGAATGGAGAAGGAGTTGCTAAATGTTCAATTGGTAAGGAGCGACACCTGTGCGCCTCCTCATTTCCAAGCAGTTCTTGAGAGCGCCATCAAGGGTGATCTGACTGGAGCCCTATCATCAATTCCATCGAAGTTACTAATTATTCATGATATTAGGTCATGCTATATCTGAAAGATAAGTGAATTTGGAGATCATGAGCTAAGAGCATCTTACAACAAATTGTGCAAAGACGGAGCCCTAAAAGATGAACATAAACACTTAGCCAAGAGAGGGTTAACTCATGCCCTAGAATTTCTGAGGGAATTTAGAATGGAATAGATCAAGATTGTCCTGAGTCAAATACATGACATGAACATATGGCTAGAGAATGGACCAGTTAATATTAGAAAGGAAATCATCCATTGTTTAACTGGTTATCCAATTCTAAACAGGAAGAAAACTATGAGATGTCAGGGTAAGGAAAACATTATAGAATTCACTGGAGCCATTTGGAATAAAAGAGGGATGACGATATATACTATTATAGATTTGGAGCTTGATTTTGTAGTAAGGGTTATTGCTCATAAGTTTTATCAGTCGAGCCAAATGGATAGTGTCCCATGTATTGCAGTCGACCAAGCTTGGAAGATTGTAAAGAAGGATCATACTTATGACCTTGTCGAGCTTCAACTGATGCAACTGGCCGAGAACCTTTCTTCAATCAAAAGGGAAAAGAATTCAATATGTAAGTTTGGATCTCTACTCACTTGTATATTTTTCTACATACAGAATACATTTCCTACTTTTGGAAACATAGTGTGGAAAATAGAGAGACCTATCACAAAAAAAATCAATGCATTTATTCAACAATTAGGTGATAATTTGGACAATGTGATGGGAACATATTTTGTGGAATTCAAGAAAAAGATGAGATTAAGGAGTAGAATTCCTAGTTCACTAGTTGAAAAACATTATGAGGATGTTTGTTTCCTAGTAGACACATATTTCACCTATGTACAGGTAGTAGTGCTGAGGGTATCATGGCTGAGGCCATTACCTAATGAAGTAAACATTAATGAGACATCTACAACAATAACAGCTCTATTGGTAGAGGAAATTGATAGTACAGTAAAACATTTTGGAAACTATGAAGAAGCTAAGTCCAGAATCACTATGGATTTGAAGGCTGGAACTATGGAGAGAAAAAGGAAGAAAATTGTCAAAAATATGAAGAAGATGGTTGGAATTGAGAGTGATGAAGAAGTAGAGGATGCACCTTTGGGTCTATCAATATGACATGGAGAAGATATGTATGGTGAATACGAAGAGAGTGAACCTGAAGAGGATATCACTATAAAAGGTAAAGGGAAGAAGCCACTGGTTTCTGAGGCAACTAAACAAACAAAATTGAAACCTAAAGCTACCCCTCCTATTTCTAACTAATCAAGGACCAAGGAATCATCTCTTGCCTAGACAAAAAAAGTATATACCAAGAAGAATGTTGGGGAGAGCAGCTCAGGGAAGAGAAAACAAGGTGAAACCAAGGCTGTGCCTAGCAAACCTGCTAAGAAAAGACCAAGGAGGAAGCTATACTTGGAATCTAAAGATGATGAGGAGACAGATATGGATGTACCTAGAAACATACTTATAGCATCACACAAAAAAACAATCAATATTGATGAGGTATGTAAGAACATCAGAGGTTCAACTGGATTAGCAGGATTCAAATTTATTTAATATGAAAAATAGAGTATAGTAAACAAGCATAAGATTCAGGAGGCATTAATAGATATGATGGGGGATTTCAAGATGACACCTGTAGAGATAGGAGACCGTGTCCCTACAGAACTATATGTTATTTTATCTCAGAAATGGAAATATGCACTGATGACTAAATGAAAAGGGAAGGAACATTGGCTAAGGTCATTCCTGACTTAACAAAGAAACAAATAGCTAAATTCATTGATCAATATCAAAAGAAGTTTATTCCTAAACTTAGAGCATATGCTATTTTGAGAAATGATGTTGAAGGAGTAGTGCAATAGAGTACTCAAATTTGTTAGGAGATTTTTGGTTTATCAGTTGCAAAAGAATAGAAGACAAATGAAGGTACCTCAGAGCCGAAGGAAATGGAGAAAGAAACTTCTACAGATCAAGTAGAAACTGGAACTGAAACAAAAAGGAAACAAGAGATGGGAAAAATATAGGTTTGAAAATGGATAGGCCCATTGAAACTACACTTGGAGAGAACAACAATTTGGATGTCGAGGATCAGAATGAGCCGGCAGACACATGTATGCAATCACCAATTTGGGAAACTGAGGTCGAGTCAGAGAAAGAAGGAGAAAATGAGGTAATCGATACAAATCCACCTATTTTAGAGGTTGTACAAACAATTTTAGAGAGTGGAGATAAGATGGAAGTAATTACAAATAAGCCTATAGAACAAGAGGCTATACAAGTGTTGATAGATCTACCACACTCTACATCATCTACTCCCACTAGACCTAAAATAGGAAGTGTACCTGATCAACAAGAAATCTTGACTCAGATGAAGGCAAAAATTGAAATTAATACTAACAAAGGTAAAGATATCACAGTACTTGAGCTGAGTATCAGCTCTTCAGAAATCAAAAGGAAGAAGTCACATAAGAGGAAATCACCAAGTCCAAATGTCACTTTGGATGAAGTAATTGTGATTCCTAAATGCGATATAGATAACTTGACACATGAGCAGATTTAGAATCTGCAATACCTTTTGAAGAGGAAGAAGAAACAAGAGGAACTAAAGAGGGAGAACCCAAAAAAGCAAGTGTTACATGAAATGAAGGATATTTTTGTTATTTCTTTTGATATAACAAATATAAATGAACAAACATCAATCTTGGAACAGTTAGTCCATATTATGCAGAAATTTAATGATGAAAATATTGAGGCAAATGAAAAGTTGCTACAATGGTCCGAGAGAAAATTTGAGAAATTTTTTTTGGAGAAGATATCAGCAGAGATTGCTATCAAATAGGTTGAACTTTCTTCTCTTATTAGTATTCTTGAGGAAGTTGCAAATAATGTTTATTCCTTGTATAAAAAGTTATGTGATGTAGAATTATTTACCAAGGATAACCAACATCTTATTGAGAATTTGCAACTAGCTTTGAAGTCAACAGGGAGTACATTGAGTATGGATGCTAGTTCTAGCTCCTTACATTTTGACAAGTTGACTCATGCACAGAGGAGATTAGCTGAGCTTATGGCTGAAGATGGCAGAATAAGAGCAAAGTTAATAACTATTCAGACTGCCTTAATACCTCATTTGGAGGTTGTACAGAAGGAACTTAAAGTTGCAAACAAATTAGTCAAGAGGGATTCTCATCTCTCTACAATAGATAGTTTGGTAAGTCTAGCTGCCGAGCTAGAAATAAAGGTACAAGTTATGAAGATTGTAAAGGATAGTTGGGATACAACATTTGCACTAACATTACAGCTTCATAAGTCATGTTTGGACAAGTATGCATTAACCCCTGCAGCTATCAGTGACAAAAACAATGGGGGATCAGATAAGAAAATAGATAAAGATATGCAGACTCAGGCATAATATTTTGTAAGTTTAAAGTATAATCTTAGGGGGAGTATGTTGTGTACTTAGGAAAATTTTTGTGAATGTAAAGAAATGATAAGTGTGTTTTTTCCACTAATATCAAAGAGGGAGATTGTTGATCTCTAAGTTTTGTTAATCATTAGTGACCCACACTTAGTCATTTATCTAGGTAGGTTAGCCGGTCATCACTGCGGCTGACCTATCCAGTGTAGGCTGAGCTATCTGGCATAGTCATTGCTGAGAAGATAATGGTTTCCTAGTGACTCGGCAATCAAGCACAAGTTGATCATGTTCATGTCGAGCGCCAGAGTCTTAATGTGCTGAGCAAGACAGTTTTGACATACATGTTAGGAATGACACAAACTTGAAGGTAAACTATTTTGGGCCGACTTGTTCATACATTTAATTATTTCAACGGAGTCAATTACGCATTAATTATTTGATCCCAATGCGTGGCATGGAGGCAATCAAAAAATTGGAATGCCCAAGCAGCATAAGCATTTGATCCTGATTGTTGATCTAGATCTAGATGCCAAATTCGTAAAGTATATAAGATTGTCTCTTAAACCCTAAGAATGTGTGTGTATGAGAGGAGAGAAGTGTATGCATACATGAGAGATGTATGAAGGGTTATTTTGATAGAAGAAGCATAGATCTAGCAGAGTGAAAGAGCAGTGACCAGCAGAGTAAAGACATATGAGATTATTAGATTAGAGAAGATATTGAAAAGTGGAGATCCGTTATCAGTATCAAAGTGCATAACAAAGGATCAGTTCTTAAGACATTCTAACAAGTGTATTAGGTGAAATCTCTTAATAGAGTGGTTCTAAAAGAACTTACTAAATCTCTTAACAGAGTGCTTACTTTGTTGTAAGTTAAAATCCTTTTACAGGGTAGATTGTAAAGATCTATAAATCTTAATTGGGAAGACCTTTAATCAGGTAGATTACATATTGTGATCAAACTTTATAGCCCTAAAAAGCACACTTTATTACTGCAATAGTGAAGATTTTGTGGTTGTCATCCCCACCCTAGTTTTACCTTATTGGGTTTTTGGGTTACTAAAATTTTGTGTCTTGAGTTGTTTATTTATTATCATGGATGCTACTAGTTGATAGATCAATTACATTTATACATGGTTGTGGATCAGTTTTGTTTTAAAGGATAAAATTTTTAAGATCTAATTCATCCCCCCCTCTTAGTATCTCGCTTTCCCATATTGTATTTCCAACATAAACAATTGGATCAAAGCTCTGCTATGAAAATACAGTCTATTTCACTCCTCCTTCACACACAGTCCGTACAAAATGACAACTAACTCTTGGATTAGGGTTGTGTCCACCTTATATACCTTACTCCCACATGTCTAGACCCTCATGTTGGAATTTGGGCACCATTAAATCCCTTTCTTATTTTTTAGGAAATATTGTCCTGACAACTTTGCAAAATTGCAAAAGGTGCCATGACAACTTTTACATCTTTTGCTCAAATGACAAATTATCACTTCTAATGCCCCAACTTGGTCCTAAACCTTATAATATGACCTTAAAACATTCAAAAACACCAAAACCATGAATTCTAATCCATTTTGGAGTTTGGGTCAACCCTTTGACCTTTTGGTTGACTTTTAAGGACATAGACCTCTAGATACAACTTGACCTCATCAATCACTAAACCCTAATCACTCCTGACTCTAGACACACACTAAACACACTTGGGAATTTATATCTTAGTCCTTATTAACTGGTGGTTGGCCAAACCAACCTACAAGCCAAAATAACAAAAAGATCTATCAAAGACCTTAAGGTGCTCCTGCACCATTCCCCCCTGCAACCAACAAGTTAGGGTACCTATGGTGTCAGGAACTCCTCACTGATTCCATGATTCTTGAAGTCACTTTCAGCTATCCAAGTGGCTTTTGACTTTGGTTGTTGTCTCCACTTCACTAGATGTTCCATATATATATTATTCCTGGTCTTCTTTTTAACTCTTGAATCAAGTATCCCTTCAACATGTGGTCTAATCCTAACAAGAGTCTTGAAATCTTCCACATCCTTGTTCACCTTAGTACTGTACTATATTTCAACCATTTCTAGCCCTTTATACTTTATCAAATCTTTCACATTTAAGATAGGCAAAATTGACATCTCCTTGGGTAGTTCCACCTTATAGGCATTGGGTCCATACTTGGCCAACACCTTGCAAGGCCCAATCCTTTTCATGTGCAATTTACTAGGTATCCCCTTTTGTAGCCTAGCCTTGTTCAAAAATACCATTACTAGATCACCTACCTCAAATTGTAGGTCTCTTCTTCCTTCATCTCTCTTGATTTTCAAATTTTGATTAGCCTCCATTAGTGTCTTCCTAACTTGTTCATGAACTTCCCTCATTGACTAGGAAAAATCATCAGCATGACCACTGACTCCTTCATATCCTTTCGGATCTCTCATCTCAAGAATACCCCTTTGGTGTAAACCATAGACAATCTCAAATGGACTCTTTCCTATAGTCTAATTTGTGCTCTCATTATAGGCAAATTCTACCTATGAAATAACTTGCTCCCAACTTTGTCCATATTCTTTTGTCAAACACCTCAACAAGTTACCAAGTACTTTGTTGATCACCTCTGTCTGACCATCTTTTTGAGGATTATAAGCTAAGCTATGTGACAATTTAGTTCCTAGCCTTCTCCAAAGTGTCTTCCATAAATGTCCCATAAACTTCACATCTTTGACTGCAACTATGCTTGTTGGTAAGCCATGTATTCTCACTATCTATTTAAAGAACAAATGGGAAATATGGCTAGAATCATGTGTTGTCTTGCATGGGACAAAATGACTCATCTTGCTAAATCTATCCACTGCCAAAAACACACTGTCTAGTCCAGTAGGTGTCCTAGGTAGTCCTACAATAAAATCCATGCTTATGCAATCCCATGGTCTACTTGGGATGGGAAATTAATGAAATAGGCCTACATTTGATGAAGTCCCATTTTCCTTCTGACACACTCCACACTGCTCTACATGTCTTCTTATATCTCTCTACATTTTTGGCCACTAATAAAACCACTCCACTTGATCCAAAGTCTTGTTCCATCCAAAGTGTCCACTCAAACTCACATTATGTTTTTCTTGGATGAATTTCTCCCTCATGGATTCCCTTGGAACACATAACTATTTCCCCTTGAACAATAAGCCATTTTGTAGGGTGTAGTCTGCATACTCACTATGAAAGTTATTCTCAAACTCTTTGCACACCTTGTAGATCACTGTGAAGTCTGCATCTCCTTCATAAAGGTCCTTGAATGCTTCAACCTATGTACTCTACAACTGAATCTCTTGTATGGTAATTATCCTTCTGATGTAGAGGGCTTGACAATCTAGAACTTTTCCTCACTCCTATGTGCTTTTTTTTCCAAACCAACCATCCAATGGTTGTTCTTTGTTGGATCTTCTTCCTAATAGGATCTCCAAGATCCTTTCTACCAACTTCTCCTCCAAGGTATAGTTGGTATTTATAAGACTCCAAGATTTCTAAGCTCAACTAGTCCAACTAGTTAACCAAAAGCCTAGTTCCCTTCACTACAACTCCACCTAGATTTCCAATCCTATACCTAGGATCTTCTCACACACTTACCAAGACTTCCTATACACTTCTTGACCCCTTCTTGGTCAATCTTCATCCATCCAAACACTCCAAGACCCTTTACCAATCCAATTGGTCACTAGGAGGCCTAATTTCTCAACTCCTAGTAGGTCTATTTTCACTAATTTTGGTCAATTGCTCCCGAAATCTACAAATGACTCCACTAACAAACTTTAAAAAATTCAATTAATCACACAACTATTATGTATGTGGAGCCTAATCAGACTCAGTTTCTTTCGACATGGTTTCCCCCCCAAACATATCTATTTGAGCCCCTTGCGGGGTCCTGGGGCAATGCCCCAGGCGGGGTCAAGGGGCAGAGCCCCTGATGGGGTCAAGGGGTAGTACCCCTTGTAGTGGCCCTATGGGGCGGGGTTGAGGGGTAGCACCCCTCGACACCAACAATGATTTAATAATATTGTAAAGGGTCGACCATTGATTTTCTATTAGTCAGAGTATTTTTTGCCCTAATTAGGTTTGGTCAGATATGCTTGTGAAAAGGGCTTAGGGTTTCAAGATTTCTAAGTATGAGGTATTTTTTGTAGCTTCCTGTGATGGTATTGAGTTGCAGGTTTTAGATTCTAATCGCTGGATAATAATAAAAATATTGGACTCGTTATTGGTGGACGTAGCCCAGGGATTGGGTGAACCACGTTAAATCTTTGTGTCATTTGTGTTCTCTTTCATGTTTATATTTGCATTATTCTGCTTATTATTCTAGTACCAACACTGTTAGAATCCAAAACCCTGACCTTTGGAGGCACCCAAAACCCCACTTTCTTGCAAGCCCTAGATTATAGCCTATTAATTAGGCCTCTGGACCAGTCAGCATGAAAATTTTTAAACATGTCCCCAACCTTTGATTCACCTCCTTCCACCTTTGAGGCCTTTTAGGAGACTATCTAGTGCATCTAAAAATGCCACTAAGTCTTTGCTAAAAGGTCATGGGTACTTGTTCAAATCCTTCCTTCTCCCTGTCTTGGCTCACTGGGTTTCACCAGTCAGCCATAGGGATTCACTTCTGGCCTATGAAATCCATTTAAACAACCAAAAATAAAACCAAAACCCTATCTACAGACCCTAACACTACTTCCCCCATGGTTTCAGACAATTCCACTAGAGGGATTTTAGGTTAGAGCCATTTCTAACTAGGCAACACTATTTTTGTCTCTTTCAGACCAGTGACCTTCAAAAACTTGAAACTTAACACCTACTGAACTTCAAAACAAATTATCTAATGCATATGGAAGATGAAAAAAAAAACTACACTAACATGGATCCCGATCACCCCTGCCAATCCGTACACAGTCGTACAATAGCAAAGACACAATGCGGATTATACAAACATGGATACAGTCATCCATACAAGGGTGTCAAAATTAAATTTTTCAATCCAAAATATCATTAACCCCGTCAAAGCATCAAATCCATGCTCATATAATGAGCATGGGGTAGTTACATCAGTTCTAACTACATTTTGTAATTTCTTGCAAAAGTTGCTCGAGCAACTTGTTAAAGTTGCTAGCAACATTTTGTATTTTGAACATTTTAACCTTGTTTGTCAACTCGGTGATGGATGTTGAATTCTAAGACCCAAAATAGGATTTGTAGGGTCCTAAAACATACCTCTAACCCATATTTCCCTAAAATGGCAACATTTCACAATTTTGAAGCCAAAATGTCCTAAAACACCTAATGAGCACTAAGGCCCTTACAATCATGAAGTCAAACTATCCTTGTATCCAACCCCTTGGATATTATTCTAACACACACACACAACCACCTACCACAACTATAAACAACACCAAAACATGAAATAGGGAGGTGCCCAGCACCATACTCCCCTGGACAAAATAACTCAAGTCCCTTGATTTAGGAGGTATGCAATGGTGACCCCATGCTTCAGAATGCCAAAATCTATCATCCAAGTGGCCTCAACTCTAGGTAGTTTTTTCCACTTGATGAGGTACTCCTTTTAGTTACTCTTGTAAGGAAACTCAGGTGTGGAAACAGCTTCCTACGCTAATCTCTATAGGAAAGTATTGTGCAAATTCTTTTAAATCCTTACAATTACAGATTCGTTAACTACTTTAACAAAGATATTGCAACCACATACCATGCATACAGAAAAATAGAGAATGACACAATGATATACCCTGGGGAAACCTTTCAGAAAAAACCCCAGCACTCCAAAACCTGCACAATGTATTGATCAAAACTATTACAGCTTACAATATAGTTGCAATGCAAGTTCTTTCAAAAGATTTCAAAACCCTTGAAGACAAATCACAACAGCATAAAACGTTCAAACAATACACTCGCATCACTTCTCTTTGCAACCCTAAAAAATGCTTATATCATGCGCTTCACTTTTTAGGGCTACTCCCAAAGATAACCGTAGTAGGGTTTTACCATTCTCTGAGAAAATAGGAAAC
>MU226897.1:131833-144291 GCA_018584345.1 Thuja plicata
AACAAAGATATTGCAACCACATACCATGCATACAGAAAAATAGAGAATGACACAATGATATACCCTGGGAAAACCTTTCGGAAAAAACCCCAGCACTCCAAAACCTGCACAATGTATTGATCAAAACCATTACAGCTTACAATACAGTTGCAATGCAAGTTCTTTCAAAATATTTCAAAACCCTTGAAGACAAATCACAACAGCATAAAACGTTCCAACAATACACTCGCATCACTTCTCTTTGCAACCCTAAAAAATGCTTATATCATGCGCTTCACTTTTTAGGGCTACTCCCAAAGATAACCGTAGTAGGGTTTTACCATTCTTTGAGAAACTAGGAAACCCAAAATTTATCAGTTGCCACATGTCTTCACCTGTCATTGAATCTTCCTAACATAGCTCTTACGTGTCATAGGAATTTGTCATAACCATTTTAGCCATGATCTCCTTACACACAATTCAAGATGCTAAAACATCAACATTATTTGCAAGAAATACATTTTACAAAACAAATAATAAGAATAGGAATTATCCAAGGTTGAGACACCTTATTCGTAACAACTCTTCCTTGTCTTCTTTATAACTTTAGAATCCAATACACTTTCCAATTGCAATGGATTTGGGGTAAGCAAATCTTTCACCCAATCATCATCCTCTAAATCTGCAAGAGTGGATTAACCTAGGTCTGGTGTTGGTCCTGTTAGCGTTTTTCCCTGACCTTGTCAAAGAAAAGGCTAATTAATGAGGATAAAACAAACCCTCCTACACTTCTAGCTCAAAGGCTTAGGTGGGTGTACCTATTAGATTCACTTCTTTCAGTGAATCAAGGGATGGATTCCTTCCCATCACACTTGATATAATAATCATTCACAACTCTTTAAACAGAAAGGGAAAATGATTTGAATAATTGATTGATGAAAAAACTACGAGACAAACCAAAGACTAGTGCCTTATTTATTGGGCAACAGAGTCAAACAGATGTGCAATCCTAGAAAACTTCTAACTCCAAACTTAAAAACCCGAATGAAATGCCTTGCAAGCCATTCTTCTCATTTCAATTCCTGGACATCATATTCATATGCAGACTTAAAATTCTCAGAATTTGAACAAAAGACTTTCTCTCCTTGAGAGAAACTCAGATTCAAACACACAGATAGCTTGTAACTGGTATATTAACATGCCTTACAAGTTAATATATAAGAATCAAAACAAACATACAAAGATATCATACAAGTTTTGAACAGGGATTTCCTTTGATTTTCATTAAAAAATCATCTAAAAAATGTACATTGCAAGACCATGAACTCAAAAGTTGAAACTCAAAAGCCTAGAAGCTGCCCAGCAGCATAATTTTCAACATCCTTTTACAATTCAGAAGAAAACTCAGATATAGGAGAATGAGAGAAACAAATTTAGTCACCGACACCTATCCTTCTCTCTCATAAAATATCTGCAACCACTTCCTTCTGTTACTGCCGAAATCTGATTTGTTATGGCCTCAAATAGTTTGTAAAATCAGATTCCTCTCTTCAATACCTTTCCAACGGTATATAATAGCTGATACTTCTGATTAAATTTCCCCTTGAATCATCAAAATACTTTGCCTTTCCGTGCACACTTTCTGAACAATTTTGAAATACTTGACAATTTTCTATAGTCAAACTATTGAATTGAAATCAAATTTAAAACTCTGTGTATTTTAATCCCTTTTTGCTCACATTGCACCAAAAATTGACAAGTGGCGCTTGCTGATTTGTTCTAAAAATCACTTTTTAGTTCTTAACTGTCTCCAGCTTGCCTCTGCGAGTGTGCGACTGGGTTGAATCGCTCAGTCGCTACACTTTTCAACTTCATTACAAACCTTGCGCGAGTGCGCGATGAGAAGTTTCAGGTTGTGCGACTGAGCAACTAGAAGCTGACCGACTGGGCGACTGGCTCAGTCACGAGCTCACACACCATTTCGAGCAACTCCATGAACCAGCGCGACTATGCGACTACGCTCAATCGCTCACTCACGGTCATGTTTGGCCTGACTGCATTTCTTCGGTGACTACGCGATGAGCTCATCGCTCACTCGCACGGAATTTGTCCTCGACCGCGAATCCTCTGCGACTGCGTGACGAGCTGCCTTTCTCCTCCGCGACCGCGCGACATTATATGCAAAATTTTGTTACTAGCCGATTGGGCATGCTTCCCAAGACAAGGCGCCATGTGTGATCACGTGTGCAGAGCTTCCTCCTTTCATCTTCAAATTACATGTTTGTGTTTTTTCATATAAAGACTTTGAAATTCCTTCCCCAGATGAATGTGGGATATATCATCTCATGGTTTTAGAAGCATTTTCGGATTTTGCCTCAAAACACTATGTATGAACTGTGCAATTTGACCCTCAGCCCCTAAGAGCCCGCCAAGAACCTCTGGGCTTCTTATTTACATTGAATGTAAGTGTTTTTGCATATAAACACCAAAAAATGACATTGCCCAGCCAATGTGGGACAAAGAAAATGCACAGTTTCTCACTTTTCTGAGTTTCTCCATCAAAACTGCTCATCAATGGTGTCGAATCTCAAAAAAGAAGACCATAGATTTGTTCCAGATGGCTAGGCACCACTTCCCATGGATTAACATATCCCCCTATAGGTCTGCGTAGCTTTCCTTGAACTGTGATCTTGTCTTTTAATGTCTTCAAACCTCAGGAACATTCCACCCTCCATACATTGCGTAGGTTGTCTCTGTGATTTCAGAAGATACCAAACACTTGGCAATTTGATTTTAAACACTGTTAAACTCTCCAACATGCTGCGTAACCCCTCATTCTGTTATGCACTGGTAAAGGTTTCTGATCTTGGCTTTACTCCAGCCAATGGCATCCACACTCTCCCTTTTCATCTTCTACGAGTGAGCGATGACCTAATTTTTGAACCTCATCTTATGTTTGTCGCATACTCGCTATCGTTTTATGCTTTTCTTTTGGGTTCATGTGAGTGATCGATGCTTTCTTCACCTTTAACCTGTCGCACCCTCGCTTGTTAACATTTCATGTCACCTGAGTCTTGGCGACTGAGCGACTGTGCATCTTACCTTTCAGCTATTTCATCATCACACACTCCCTGGCTATTTACTGCAACTTTTGGATTTGAGCGAGTGAGCGACATTCATTTCTTTACTGCATAGTTTGTCTAGTCGCATACTTGCGCCACTTAATACTCCAGCTTTCATCTTATGTGTGAGTGAGCGATGGCATCTGTTCTTTTCTCAGTTGCAAACCCACAAGCTTGAAAATATTACTTTATCACTGACTGTGAGTGCGTGACTGTGTCTTTTCTTTCTTTAGTCGCCTACTCGCGAGCTCTTTTCCTTTCATCTTTATTGATTGGCGAGTGAGCGATGTCTTTCCCTTTTTTAACTCATCGCATACTCGTGAGTTGATTTTTGATCACCTTAAAGCATCAGCGAGTGAGTGAGGCGATGAATGGCTTCTTTGTCACTCGGTCGTAGACTATTATGAATCTTGAAAAGTACTTGTGCGACTGAGCGATGAATCTTCATATTAATACTTCACACCTTCGCCACGCACTCGCACTACAAAAGACAAATGAGTTAAAACCTAAGCGAGTGGGCAACCTCTAGAACATGACCTCGTCGCGCAGTCGCTGACTTCTGACATTGACATAAAAGTTGATGCGGGTATGCGACTGCTTCAAAATTAAACAAGACTCGCTTGGTCGCGGAGCATGATATAGACAGCAAAATTTTACAGTGACTGCGTGACATACACACTTTTAACCCGTCACTGACTCGCTAACCTATGACTTGACTTTCATGAGACATCGTGACTGCATGATTTAATTTTAAAACATTGAACCCGCTCACTCGCATATAAATCAAAACTACTCATAAGCTGATCGCGATTGCATGATTCTCTTTCACTGACAGCTCGTCGCCCACTCACACAACTTGAAGACACTTCAAAAAGACCAACGCGACCAAGCGATTAAACTAAAACATGACTTGAAAAGGGATTTTGATTTCTTTTGCACAGAAAAGCATAGGATTTTAAATCAAGAAAGCCTTGGAAAAACAAAGGCCAAGAAGTTCAAAGAAAACCAATGTAGTGAAACAAGGACAAATGCATTTTACGAAACCACCCAGAAAAAACCTGGTTCCCACATGCATCTTGAAAGAAAAATAGTACAAATGCATGCTAATGTGTCCCATTCCTCACAATGTTTTTAGAGTTCCAACAATGGCTCTATCTGGGGACGCGTGCCCCATGCGGGCATGCAGAGAATTCAAAATCATTGGTACAGCAGACCACCCCATAAAAATGAATCATATTTTTCCTTCTCTCTTTCTCTTAACTAAGATCTCCTTTATTCTCTTCTCAAACTGGGAAATTTTATTGAAAACCACACACCACACAACTGAAAACAAAGAAACTTCACAAATACATACATTATTTACAAGAACCTCAAGCCCTTTCACAGCTAAAACTACACTTGCCTCTATCAAAAATCTGATTCTCTTCTTGGCATACAAATATCAAACTAAAAATGCACTTGTACAGCTGCTGCTCAAAG
The DNA here is from genome assembly GCA_018584345.1 of Thuja plicata. Classification (NCBI taxonomy): domain Eukaryota; kingdom Viridiplantae; phylum Streptophyta; class Pinopsida; order Cupressales; family Cupressaceae; genus Thuja; species Thuja plicata. Next base: position 136,414 of record MU226897.1, read on the forward strand.
TCACAAGGAATCATAAGAATGAAGAATACCTTGTTTGTAATTCCTTTCACGTCTTCAAAAATTCCTCCATCGGAGTTATCATAATCAAAAGGATGAAACTCATTCTTCACATCATTAAATGTCCAAAAATATGAACCATAACAATAAGGAAATGCATCATGATAAAAACCATCAAACTTGACTTGCATCACCCCCTCATTAGCCGGCTGATCCATATCAAAAGTAAATGACTCATACTCACATAAGCCATGGATTCCAAAATCTGGAAAATCTTCACAATGGAAAAAACATATCAGCATGTTTTTAAAAACATGGAGTGGAAACCTCCTCCACTTTCAAATTACCCACATGGTCATAAGAAAACATTTGATCAACATCATAGTCCTGTTCATTATGTGGGACAATGGACTCATTAAAAGTAACTTCAGACTCATAACCACTTTCATCCCAGGAAGTAACACAATCTGATCTCTCATTGCATATTGACACATCTTCAACATTAAAATCAGAATAGATCAAATCTGAAAACTGAATGCATTCCTCAAACAACGGATTTACAACACCGTGTTTTGCTCCCATATAAACATGGTAACAAAGAGATGGCTTATCCGTATCAATTTCCTCATCAAACATATCATTAGTATAAACTTTGAAGACATTAGTACCCCTACTGTCATAGTCACTATCATAATCACTGTCATAATCACTTTCATAATCACTTTCAACATATGATTCAGAATCAGAGACATCATTATAATTAGACTCAACATCTAGATCATCCGGCAAAGAAGTGGATAATAAGTTCATACCACCTTATTTAATCGGAGGAGATGGGGAAAGCCACCAATCATCCTCAAATTTCTCATCATGTGTAGGATTTTCATTACACAAACAATTCATATGCTGAAACAGATCATTATTAAATGCAGGGATTTCAAAAACACACTCATCTTGCACTCTACTCTTTAACTAGAAAGACCCAATTAACTTATCTCCATCCTAATTTTCATTCATAATATCATGATAAAGTTGCAAGACAGCATCATATTCCATCTCATAAGGAAGACCCTCATTTAATATCCCTCTTTTCTCAAGTTTTGATACCAAATTCATTTCAAAATTCTGAAGACCAAACTCATTGGTATCATGTGGATGTAAAATATTATTTTCAGAATTGGTGAAGATACTCTTACCTTCACATGCTGGTTTGCATTCATTTCCACAAATGCTCTTATCTTCCCATACTACCTTATGCTCACATAATAAAAATGAATCAGGATCTTGCATCATATCATTTTTTTGTGAAACATAAGTTTCAGCATCCTCTTGATTATCATAGGAGTGTAAAGCACACACATCCTCTTCATCATTCAAAACATTGTTAGTATCATTGCATTTAGGATCAAAATGAGAGAGTATTTCTAACATAACTTTGTAAGGAAAAGATTCATTGAGCAATTCAACATTATTAGTACTTGAAACATCATTCATTTCTACCATTTCTTGGACACATGTATTGCTATCACCATTATAAGTTTCTTCTGTATGTAACAAAGGATGACTAACCATAGATCTATTCAAATTTGAATTCAAGAACTGATTAGAAACCAAAGCAGAGGTATCAACACACCTACTTGGAGCTGCAAAATTTTCACAATACTCTTGCCGATTCTCAAATGTATTTTGCCGGCAAATCCCTCTAGAGAAATGATTTTTTGTCTTTTCATACTTGGCATTATTTTCAATCTCTATTGCTGTCTTAAATGCCTGATGCAAAGTCTTAGGCTCCTTGTCTCTCAACCTATAACTCATCTTCTTTTCAAATTCACCATAATATACCACAACACACACATTATCTTGAGGTTTACTACTTTCAGGTATTTCATGTAAAGCTCTTGCAAATCTGATATTAAAATTAGGAACTAGTTCATCCTCTTCGATCCTTAGATTCAACCATTCAGTAAATATATCACTCAAATTTCTTCTCTCACCAAATTGTTCCATAAAGGCAACATGCAATTCTTCCCAAGAAGAAATTGAACAAGCTGGTAAAAAGGAAAACCATCCCTTAGCATTATCTTTTAAAGTTTGAACAAACAACTTCATGTATATATCTTCATGCTAAATCTCAAAGTCACCCATCAGATCAACAAATTCTTGCAAGTGCTTACATGCTGAATCTGATTGTTTCCCCTCAAATTTTTGTAGATGCTTCCTAATCTCAGTAGGAATTTCATTTGGGGAACCATTAATGCCATCAAAGCATAATGGCGCATATCTTTTCATTAAATTTTTTTTGCAAGAATTCATTATTGACTGTATCTTTCATGAAATCATATACGGTACTTATGACATATATTTGAACAAATCAAACATATACCCAATATTTTTGTCATGAACCTTGCAACTTCAACGATCTATCTTTTAAAATAACAACATACTTCTGACTTGATATCTGAATCTTTAGAACCAAGAAGTATGACAGATTTCAAAACTATTTTCCCCTTTTCTAGTGACTTCTTCACCTATTGAGGAAACTTTTTTTTCACATAAAAGATGAGGATTAACTGGGAATACAATTGCAGCAACTGCTCTTATTTCTTTGACTAGAAATCTGGCAGATCTAGAGCCTTCTTGATAGCTCCATCGGGTTCATTTCAACATAGAGTCACCACCTCCTTGCAGAGGAAAGTTTTCAAACAGCAAAATCCATTTGATCCATATTTATTATTTCTGGGTTCTCTCCAACCAGCAAATCCGCACAAATCTTTTATAATTATTGCAATAAAATACTTCCAAGGTATCCTTACATAGATCTGAAATAAATTCCAGATTCTATTAGCTTGACTCTTTCTTTAAACCAGATTCTGGGATTAACACAGCAAATCAAGGAAATAAATCTCCTATTTCACTGACCATTTTACTGAAACTTTACTTAGCTCCCCAGCAGAGTTTCCATTTTGTTAGAAACTTGGATGGGCTAACTTGAAACTGGATTGAAAGATTTAGAAATTAGAAAACCAGAGATTCTAGGAAAGTTCAACAAGATTATTGCATTTCTTAATCCCCAGCAGAGTCGCCATTCTGCTGGCGTACTCAGATGGGCAAACCCACTTGAAATCTAATTTATCTTAAACACACCAGGGATTTACTGATTTCTTTAACAAGATTTTTTTTACCTTATCCCCAGTAGAGTCGCCATTCTATTAGCGACTCAGATGGGCTGACTTGAAACTGGATTGAAATATTTAGAAATTACAAAAACCAGAGATTCTAGGAAAGTTCAACAAGATTATTGCATTTCTTAATCCCCAGTAGAGTCATCATTCTGTTAGCATTTTCCCCTGACCTTGTCAAAGAAAAGGCTAATTAATGAGGATCAAACAAACCCTCCTACACTTTGATCTCAAAGGCTCAGGCGGGTGTACCTGTTGGATTCACTTCTTTCAGTGAATCAGGGGATGGATTCCTTCCCATCACACTTGATATTATAATCATTCACAGCTCTTTAAACAGAAAGGGAAAATCATTTGAATAATTGATTGATGAAGAAACTACGAGACAAACCAGAGACCAGTGCCTTATTTATTGGGCAACAGAGTCAAACAGATGTGCAATCCCAGAAAACTTCTAACTCCAAACTCAAAAACCCGAATGAAATTCCTTGCAAGCCATTCTTCTCATTTCAATTCCTGGACATCATATTCATATGCAGACTTAAAATTCTCAGAATTTGAATACAAGGCTTGCTCTCCTTGAGAGAAACTCAGATTCAAACGCACAGATACCTTGTAACTGGTATATTAACATGCCTTACAAGTTAATATACAAGAATCAAAACAAACATACAAAGACATCATACAAGTTCTGAACAGGGATTTCCTTTGATTTTCATTAAAAAATCATCTGAAAATTGTACATTGCAAGACCATGAACACAAAAATTAAAACTCAAAAGCTTGGAAGCTGCCCAGCAGCATAATTTTCAACATCCTTTTACAATTCAGAAGAAAACTCAGATATAGGAGAATGAGAGAAACAAATTTAGTCACCAACACCTGTCCTTCTCTCTCATAAAATATCTGCAACCACTTCCTTTTTTTACTGCCAAAATCTGATTTGTTATGGCCTCAAATAGTCTATAAAATCAGATTCCTCTCTTCAATACCTTTCCAACAGTATATAATAGCTGATACTTCTGATTAAATTTCCCCTTGAATCATCAAAATACTTTGCCTTTTCGTGCACACTTTCTGAACAATTTTGAAATACTTGACAATTTTCAATAGTCAAACTATTGAATTGAAATCAAATTTAAAACTCTGTGTATTTCAATCCCTTTTTTCTCACATTACACCAGAAATTGACAAGTGGCGCTTGATGATTTGTTCTGAAAATCACTTTTTAGTTCTTAACTGTCTCCAGCTTGCCTCTGCGAGTGTGCGACTGGGTTGAATCGCTCAGTCGCTACACTTTTCAACTTCATTAAAAACCTTGCACGAGTGCGCAACAAGTAGTTTCAGGCTGTGTGACTGAGCGACTAGAAGCTGAGCGACTGTGCGACTGGCTCAGTCGCGAGCTTGCACACCGTTTTGAGCAACTCCACGAACCAACGCGACTATGTGACTACGCTCAATCGCTCACTCACGGTCATGTTTGGCCTGACTGCATTTCTTCGGCGACTGCGCGATGAGCTCATTGCTCACTCGTGCAGCATCTATCCTCGACCGTGAATCCTCTGTGACTGCGCGACAAGCTGCCTTTCTCCTCTGTGACCGCGCGACATTATCTACAAAATTTTGTTACTAGCCGATAAGGCATGCTTCCCAAGACAAGGTGCCATGTGTGATCGCTTGTGCAGAGCTTCCTCCTTTCATCTTCAAATTACATGTTTGTGTTTTTGCATATAAAGACTTTGAAATTCCTTCCCCGGATGAATGTGGGATATATTATCTCATGGTTTTAGAAGCATTTTCGAATTTTGCCTCAAAACACTATGTTTGAACTGTGCAATTCGACCCTCAGCCCCTAAGATCCCACCAAGAGCCTCTGGGCTTCTTATTTACATTGGATGTAAGTTTTTTTGCATATAAACACCAAAAAATGACATTGCCCAGCTAATGTGGGACAAAGAAAATGCACAGTTTCTCACTTTTCTGAGTTTCTCCATCAAAACTGCTCATCAATGGTGTCGAATCTCTAAAAATGAAGACCATAGATTTGTTCCAGATGGCTGGGCACCACTTCCCATGGATTAACATATCCCCCTATAGGTCTGCATAGCTTTCCTTGAACTATGATCTTCTCTTTTAATGTCTTCAAACCTTTGGAACATTCCACCCTCCATACATTCCACAGGTTGTCTCTGTGATTTCAGAAGATACCAAACACTTGGCAATTTGATTTTAAACACTGTTAAACTCTCCAACATGCTGCACAGCCCCTCATTCTGTTATGCGCTAGTAAAGGTTGCTGATCTTGGCTTTACACCAGCCAATGGCATCCACACTCTCCCTTTTCATCTTCTACGAGTGAGCGATGACCTAATTTTTGAACCTCATCTTATGTCTGTCGCATACTCGCTATCCTTTTATGCTTTGCTTTTGGGTTCATGTGAGTGATCGATGCTTTCTTCACCTTTAACCTGTCGCACCCTCACTTGTTAACATTTCATGTCACCTGAGTCTTGGCGACTGAGCGACTGTGCATCTTACCTTTCAGCTATTTCATCATCGCACACTCGCTGGCTATTTACTGCAACTTTTGGATTTGAGCAAGTGAGCGACATTCAGTTTTTTACTGCATACTCTATCTAGGCGCATACTCGCACCACTTAATACTCCAGCTTTCATCTTATGCGCGAGTGAGCAATGGCATCTGTTCTTTGCTCAGTCGCAAACCCGTGAGCTTGAAAATCTTACTTTATCACTGACTGTGAGTGCGCGACTGTGTCTTTTCTTTCTTTAGTCGCCTACTCGCGAGCTCTTTTCCTTTCATCTTTATTGATTGGCGAGTGAGCGATGTCTTTCCCTTTTTTAACTTATCGCATACTCATGAGTTGATTTTTGATCACCTCAAAGCATTAGCGAGTGAGCGAGGTGATGAATGGCTCCTTTGTCACTCGGTCACAGACTATTATAAATCTTGAAAAGTACTTGTGCGACTGAGCGATGAATCTTCATATTAATACTTCACACCTTCGCCGCACACTCGCACTGCAAAAGACAAGTGAGTTAAAACCTAAGCGAGTGGGTGACCTCTAGAACATGACCTCGTCACACAGTCGCTAACTTCTAACATTGACATAAAAGTTGATGTGGGTATGCGACTGGTTCAAATTTAAACAAGACTCGCTCGGTCGCGGAGCATGATATAGACAGCAAAATTTTACAGTGATTGCGTGACATACACACTTTTAACCCGTCGCTGACTCGCTAACTTGTGACTTGAATTTCATGAGACATCATGACTACGTGATTTACTTTTAAAAAATTGAACCTGCTCACTCGCATATAAGTCAAAACTACTCATAAGCTGATCGCGATTGCGCGATTCTCTTTGACTGACAGCTCGTCGCCCACTCGCACAACTTAAAGACACTTCAAAAAGACTGACGCGACCAATAAATTAAACTAAAACATGACTTCAAAAGGGATTTTGATTTCTTTTACGTGGCAAAGCATAGGATTTTAAATCAAGAAAGCACAAGAAAAGCAAAGGCCAAGAAGTTTAAAGAAAACCAATGCAGTGAAACAAGGACAAATGCATTTTACGAAACCACCCAGAAAACACCTGGTTCCCACATGCATCTTGAAAGAAAAATAGTACAAATGCATGCTAATGTGTCCCATTCCTCACAAATGTTTTAGAGTTCCAATAGGTCCCTTGTAGGGATACATGTCACAAACATTAAAAATGGGTGAGATCCCCAAATCAGGAGGTAATTCCACCTCAGAGGCATTCTTGCCATACTTGTGCACAATCTTGAAAGGCCCTATCTTTTTCATCAATATTTTAGTAGGCTGATCCTTGGGTAGTCTTTCCTTCCTAAGATAGGCTAGTACTAGATCCCCAACCTTGAACTGCAAGTCTCTTCTAGTTTGATTAGCTTTGGATTTGTACTTCTCCACTTTCTTTGCCAAAGTCTTATTGACTTGATCATGTAGATCCTTCATCTATTCAGTAAATGACTCTCCTTGAGCACTCCTCTTATCCTTCAAACTAAGATCCCTCAACAATAATATCCCTCTAGGATTGACCCCATATACTATTTCAAAGGGGCTCTTCCCTGTACTCCTATTAATGGATTCATTATATGCAAATTCTGCCTGCCCTATGATGTGATCCCATGATTTTCCATGTTGTTTGGTCAGACACCTTACCAAATTTCCAAGTGACCTATTCACTGCTTTTTTTTTCCCATTTGATTATGGATGATAGGCTAAAGAAAAAGACAAGTTTGTTCCAAGAATCTTCCATAAGGTCCTCCAAAAGTGACCTACAAACTTACTATCCCTGTCACTTACAATATTCAGGGGCAATCCATGGATCCTCACAATATCCCTAAAGAATAGACCTACAATTTGAGAAGCATAATTTTTTTTCTTGCATGGAATGAAGTGTGCCATCTTGATAAAATGGTCTACCACCACAAACACACTATCATGACCCCTAGGTGTCTTTTGTAACACCAAAACAAAGTCCATACTAAGGCACTCCCAAGGCCTTTGGGGTATAGATAAAGGTTGATAGAACCTGTTAAAATGGAAAATAAATTTGAGCTAGGAACAAATTAATCCAATTGAGTAAGGAAAAAGGAAGATTATCATGAATCAAGCTAATCCTTAGAGCATACACCAAAATGAAACAACAAAGGAGA
>MU226897.1:151777-180381 GCA_018584345.1 Thuja plicata
AAGATTTTTAAGAATGAGAGAGAGAGAGAGAGAGAGAGAGAGAGAGAGAGAGAGAGAGAGAGAAGAAGTGTTGTATATGGAGAAAGGAGAAATATCTCTATAAGTAGAGATGAGAGAAGGAGTTCAAAATGTAACTCCCATGAGAATGAATGCCACCATTCATAAGTGTGTGAGGACAAGTGTGAGATTCCTCATAAGGAGGAATAAACTAAATTACAAATAATTATTTTTCCTCACTTATTCTATTAGAGGACAAAATAGAAAGAAGTGGAAAGAAGACAAAAGAAATATATTAGGATACCTTGACTTATATCCTAATATATTAGAAGAGAAGAAAAGATCTAACCTTGGTTTATAAGTACACCAAGGAAAGATTACAACTTCTAACAGAACCCACTATTGTTGCTTTGTCCTTTTTCCCTCTGGCGAATCTAACATTGTTCTACTAATATCCTAACATCTGACTACATCTTAGGCCAATAGTAATGCCTATGCACCCGCTCCAATGTTTTATCCACTCCAAAGTGGCCTCCCAAGATCCCTTGGTGTTTCTCCTTCATAGTGTTTTCCCTCATTGAACACTGAGGTATACACATAAGGTGAACTTTAAACAATAGGCCTTCCTGCAATACAAACTCACTGAAATCCACCTTGAACCCCTGCTGAAACTTCACACTTGCCTCATAGGCTTCTTTTAAATATTTGTCTTTCTTGTAGGGGTATTTCAAATCATCCATGCCCACACTTTGCAGTTGTATCTCTTAGATTGTGAGTACCCTTCTGCTAAGAGCATCTACAACCTTGTTTCTAACCCTCTTCCTGTTCTTTATAACAAAAGTATAAGCCTGCAATGATTCTATCCAGTTCATGTGCCTTTGGTTCAACATTTCTTGTCTATTCAGGAAACTTAAAGCATGGTTATCAGTGTAGACCACAAACTCCCTAGGTAAAAGGTAATGTCTCCACTTCTTAAGGGCTTTAACCATAGCATATAACTCCAAATCATAGGTGGAGTACTTTTGTTTAGCCTCATTCAACTTTTCAGAGAAGAAAGCCACATGATTTCCTTCTTAGCTTAACACTTCTCCAATAGCAACCTTGCTAGCATCACACTCTACCACAAAGACTTGATTTAAATTAGGAAACCTAAGAGTAGGTAGCCCTGCAATCCTTTTCTTTAACATTTCAAACCATTTGTTTGCTTACACTGTCCATTCAAACTTACATTTGATTCCACCTTTTATGGTGTTAAGTATAGGGGCACACACATGACTGAAATTTTTCACAAAATTCCTATAGTAGGAGGCCAACCCATGGAAATTCCTAACATCCCCTATGGACCTAGGTTTAGGCCATTCCAAAAAGGACTTAACTTTATCAGGGTCCATCTTCATACATCCATTAGCAACCACAAAACCAAGGTAAACTAGTTCAGTTTTGAGAAACTCACACTTTTCTTGATTTACCATAAACTTCTCTGGATGTAGGTTCCTTAAGACCATCTCCAAATACTAATTTAGGTGCTCCTCCTTGGACCTTCTAAAGATCAAAATATCATCAAGGTAAACTATCACAAACTTACCAATAAATTCTGCTAGCACTTCATTCATGAGCCTCATGAATGTGCTAGGTGCATTACTTAGGCCAAAGGGCATTAATAGCCACTCATAAAGACCCTCATTGGTCTTAAAATTTGTCTTCCACTCATCTCCATGCCTCACTCTTATCTAATGATACCCTAACTTCAAGTCCACCTTAGAAAAGTAAAAAGAACCTCCTAAATTGTCCATCAAATCTTCTATTCAGGGCATTGGGAACCTATATCTAATGGTGATCTTGTTTATAGCCCCAGATTCTATGCACATCCTCCATTTTCCATTCTTCTTAGGTGCAAGTACTATTGACACAACACATGGTCTCAAACTCTTCCTTATTAACCCCTTATCCAACAAATCTTGAATCTGTTTTGCTATCTTTGCATTCTGACTTGGTGTCATCTTATATGCTACATTGTTAGGAAAATTTTCTCCAGGAATGAGGTCAATCTGATGACTCAAATCCATCATAGGTGGTAATGCACTTGGAAAACCATTATCTACTATGTCATGGTACTTCTCCAACAATGATTGTATCTCTAGTGGCAAATTGATTTTCTCCTTAGTTTCCTCCTTTGGTTTTATCACTACTGCACAACAGACTCCTTTCTCCTTCTTCATGGCCTTTAGAAACTCTTTCCCACTCAATAACATCACACTTTTCCCCACATGCTTCTCTTCATTGGGTTACTGCAATGGATCCATTTGGAACTTCTTTCCTAGCTTGGTGATGACATAATTATTCTTCTCTGCATCATGTATTACTTTGACATCATACTACCATGGATGTCCTAGGAGTAGATGACATTTATCCATAGGTAGTATGTCACATAGGACCTTGTCCTTATACTCTGCAATCTCAAACTCTACAAGGTTTATTCATCTACCACTATTTGTTGTCCCTTCAACCATGAAACCTTATAGGGTGTGGTATGAGGTATCCTTCTCAACTTCAATTTCTCCACCATCTCTATGGATACTATATTCTCAGTGGATCTAGAGTCCATTATCAATTTGCAAATATTCCCATGAGACCTGCAAATTGTTTTAAAAAATTTCTTTCTCTATGGTGGCTCTATAGTGCTAGGCACTTTCAACAAGGTTCTCCTTAACATCAAGTTCTCTCCATCCAATACTGGCCCTGCCTTAGAGATGGGAGAAGTAACACTTTGAGTGTCATCCTCCTACACCAACTGATTCCTTCTATCCCCCATTGAAGATGAGGAAGTCTTCTCAGGACACCTACCCATTGTGTGAGCCACTTGGTTGCAGTTATAGCATCTGCTAGTGAAGACTGAATTAGATCTCCCTTGGGGTTGGAACCTACCTCTTGGTGGTCCTCTACCTCTGTATCCTCCCCGTTGGAAAGCTCCTTTGTACTAGTTTCCTCCACCATTATACATGGACTGATTATCTTCTTGTCTATTAGGGCTTTGTCCCCTACCAAAGTTTCTTCTCCCTCTTTGGAACCCTCTATTATTGCTGCCATCTCTTCCCCTTTGATGGAAGTCATTCCTCCTTCTAGCCTTGTCCTCTACTCTTAAGGCCAATTGGAAAAATTTGTGCATACTGTCAGGAGCCATCATGTTGATCTCATCCTAAATCCCTTGTCTTAACCCATTAAGGTACCTGGCTACATTCTCCATTTCATCTTCTTGTCTCGTAGCCCTTAGGCTCAGTTTATGGAACTCCTCTATGTTAGCACTCACTGAAATTTATTTTTTTCTTAGATTCTGTAGCTTTTGATATATTTGGATTTCATAATCAGTAGGCAAGAATTGTGCCCTCAATCTGATTTTCATCCTATCCCAATAAACAATATTTTTCTTTCTGTGTACGAGGAATTCTTCAATCTGTTGGGAGCAAGCTCAAACATGAAAACATTAGTGGGTTAGCACATCAATTTAAAATACATAAAAAAGCAAGCAAGCAACAAAGAACTCAACATAATATCAGATTGAGCTATAAATAAGTAAATTGCACCCTATTACTACTTATTTTATTTTCTCTCGATAAAGATATGTAGGTGTTTGTTATGCACTGCATCCCCGTCCCTACATTTTGTGTGCAAAATGTTGGGTCCCCCTTTTTGGTTTTTTTCTTTTTATTCTTGCCTTGTCTTCTTTTTGTTTTCTTTCTCCAGGGTTTTCTTCCCCGCGATTGTGTTTTGTTTTGTTGGTTTCTTGTGCCTCTGGGACCTTGGTCCCGGAGTTGGTCGTTCTTTGTCGGGAGCCGGATTCCAGACTCCAGGATCCTCTGCCGTGATGTTCTCTTTTCTTAAGGTGATATCGTCGTAGGGAATCCTCAGGCCCGGAGTCCGAGGGTCTGTCTGTCTGGAGTTTGCGGATGGAAAGGTGCCTTTCTTTTTACCATGGGTATAAATAGAAGTTACCTGTCATTTTCACATTTACCATGATTTAAACACTCGAGCAATCAGAGTGATTTCAGAGCGATTTGTAGCAAATTAGCGATAATCCAGTGCTAAATATTTCCAGCATTTTTGAGTGATTGCGAGTGGTTTGTGGTGGCTAATTTTGATTGTTTGGTAGTTATAGCTATTGCAGAGCTTCTGCGGGTGCTTCTTTTCCTCTCTTTCTGCATTCTCAGGTTGGTGCCTCCTCTCCCTTTGGCTTTCCTTCTGTTTGGTGTTGTTGTTTTCTTTCTATTTTTTTTGTCTTTGCCTTTTTGGTTTTGTTCATTTTTGTTTCTTTCTGGTTTTTCCACCCGTTGGTGGGTCAGCTCTGCCAGCGGGTTGTCCACCCTTTGTGCAGGTGTAGTTTAGTCTGTAAATAGTGTAGAAAGTTGTAGATATTTCATACTTTGCCTGGCTTCCCGTAGATGTTTGTTCTGCGATGTATAAATGTGTAAGTTTAGTGTATACTTGTTGTATATCCCTCCATTCTACATGTGTGTATCCCTTAGCCGTGATGTATTTCTTCAGTATATCCTTTTGGGTAGCCTGGCGAGCTCGTCGTGTTTCCCATTTCACTAGTTTTTCATCCGTAAGCTTGTTTTAAGAAAAATACCACCTGTTTGAAACTCGGCTCTTAGCCAGTTTCAAACAGGTGGTTTTCTCTCTCCTCTATAAAACCAACCTGTCCTTCATTAATGTCCCATGCACACATTTAAATTTGTCCAAGTGGCCTTCACTTTTTGCGCATTCAGATAGTTGGCTCCGCCGTCATCGCCATAACTCCCATTTATTACTTAGCCACGTGGCGCCCACATGGGTCTGACGGTTTGCCTTTTTGCACATCTTTACCAATGGTTACTTCTTTGGGTTCTGGGTCTCCTACCATCATCCATCCCATGTCCTTCTTACCAAATGTGATAAAATTCCCAGACCCAGATGGTCAAGAAAATTCCTAAGTTCATAATATGTATGTGTGCTTTCTAGAGTTTTTGAACGAAACTAACTTTTCAGGGAAAGCAGACACCATGGTGGTAGGATCTCCGGACCCTGAAGTATATATTTACTAATGCATTATGGTGGTCACTTTGCCTTGCAGGTTTCCGAAGTACACTTTCAAACATGTCTGAAGCATCTGCATCCTCACCACCTAGAAGTCTGAAACTTCCATCTACAGCAAGTACCAGGGCGTTAGTGAAATCCAAAATGGAGAAGGCTCTGGAAAAGATTCCTTTGAGCCTGAAATACGTTAAGGACAGAGTCATTGCAGGCTCAAAGATTGAGTTCGAGGTGCAGCTTTTTACCGACACTAGCGTTGGAACATGGCCAGAAATGTAGGCCTTGGTCAAAGTGATGTACATTCAACGACAAGCCAGAGACCCTTTGGCCATTAAAACTGGGAACTCCAGGATCCTAAAGGCAGCTTGCTTCCCATGCTTGGTGCAGTCACCAGAGCTTATTCTCACACTTTCATCTCTTTACTACCAATCTATTCGGGCTGTTATGCTCGCACCACTGGAGCCAATAGAGTACACCACTCCTTTGGTGTCTCTTGACGCTGATACCTTCCAGAGGGGCTTTGGAATCCCACAATTTGCCAAGCCGACCGTGGTCACCTGGTCCGATGCCTTGGCCCAATTTAAGCAATTGGAGGAGGTGGCCTGCATCTATATGAACAAAAATAGGCTCAAAGTCCCAAAGAGGGGCCCCAAGAGGACGAGGCTAGAGATCCCCAGATCTGAATTAAAAGAGAGCATCCAGATGGGGATAATAGCACTATGTCGAGTCTTCGGGAAACAACATGCCTGAGAATTCTCTGGGTGGATGTACTACTTCTTTCTTGACATAAGTACATCCAGGGAGTTTTTCGACTGGGCGGCTATAATTTCAAACCACGTCGACTCCCAGTTCCTCCAACTAGCCAAGAAGAAGAAATTTTACATGACTTCTTGTGTTTTCTGGGCCCTATCACAGTAGAGGCCCCACACCCATGGGCTACTCATAGATGGTGTACTCAGGCTTGGCTCGGATCAGAAGGCCCCATGGGACTACTTCCCAAAGATTCAATGAGAGGCCAGTTTCCCCAGTTTCTACAGAGTAAATGACGTGTTCGTTTACTATCACCTGCTCATACCCACCCAGGATGCAGGCTACCGCCTATCCACAAAGGTGATAAATTTAGTCTAGAGTTACGAACACTATTATATACAATACTAGTAGCATACATATATAAGGGTGACCAGCTTCTCTGAGAAACCCTACATGTTGCCCAAGCACTACGGGGACAAGATAGTCCTCTTGGAATTTTGCAAATAGATAATGGAGCTGCATGCCTTCTTTGCCCTGAATAAGGTGACCAATATTCCATTCCCAATCACTTGTGGGAATTATTCATGTAGTCTGGCCACTGCCAAAGAAGCAGACAATGAGCTGAAAAGCTATAACTTGGCAGAATTCTACCTGGCGCGGAAGCATTTTGATCTACATGGAAAGATTGTAGCGGCACTTCCCCGGGCTTCAGAGCCCCATAATTACCACATGGAGGACTTTTGGGAAGACTACCAGCATGACATGGAGTTCCAAAGCTGGCACTATGTCAGGATGACAGTGGGCATGATGGAAAGGTTGAAGCTTCGGAGATTCCCCAAGGACTTCTCAGACGTCGGCTCCATGATTGATCCCCAGTACAAAGCAAAGGGGATCGATACATTGGCTCTCCCACTAGTAAATTGGCATGCCTAGGAGGGGTCCACCATTGAGGACTTCACTCGTGAGGTGGTCGAGTGCAGCCACGCTTACTTCAAAAGGATGTGCCCCAGGAGTGTCCGCAGAGCAACCCCGCCAGCACCAAAAGAACCCCGGGGGCCGGGACTTCTTTATAGAGAGTGGATAAAGGAAAAGGAATAGATACAACTCCTCCTGTGTAAGAAGTCCCCATTAAAGAATAGATAAGGAAATTGGTAGTAGCCTCCCAGCAAATGAGGGAGAACCTAATCACACGGCTGGATACCCTTGTGCTCATGGCTGGACCTATTCTCCCTCAATCCTCCCCTTCACTGGAAGCCTTAATGGTTAAGGCAACAGGGGTGGATCCAGTGGAACAAGTAGCAGTAAGGGATGCAGGCCCACCCTTGATTACCCAGCAACAAAGGAGGCTTGACCCTAAGCCTAGGAAGGAGCCAGAGTTGGGGATGCCCCAGGTTCCACAAGTTGAAATCCTTTCTTTTGACTCCCCAAAGCTGAAGAAAGAAGCAGAGCCTGTCGATGTCCTGGACAACCCTCCCCCACATGATGAGTTTGATGATGTTTTTGCAACTGATGAATTCAGTAACTTACAGGGGGCATCGAGAAGGAGGTTGAGGTTCCAGCACAAGAAGAAGCTGATGAACAGATAACAATGTAGGAGTAGGAGCAAATGGAACCTGAAAAGGAAACATAGCAGGAAATCATCTCTGAAGCTCTGGATATACAAGATACGGGGGTGGACCAACAAAAATAGAGTGAACAAGCGGCATTTGCTAAGGGAAATAGACCTACAGGAGCAACCGTAACCTCAGCCGCCACATTCCAAGTGCCACTCCCCAGAGCAACCTTTGGGCAGGTAATAACCATGGCACAAACATTGAATCTTGGCCCGGTACCTCCCCTGTCTCTAAAGGATGTATCAGAAGAAGAACAAATCCCGGTGACTGAGGCCGAAATGCAAGAACAACAAGAGGAGGAAACCCCTAGGATAGGTGACAAAGGTCCAGACAAATTTGGAGATATAGAGGACAAGGCAGAAGAGAGAAATGTCACCGGGGGAAATATTCCTGATGAGGTCCAAAATGAAGGAAAAGGGGCGGAAGAGACCCACACCACTGAGGAGGAACAACAACAGGGCACCAGGGAAGAACCAAAAGAATAGACTCTGGCGAATAAGCCACCCCTGCCATCTCAATCACTAGTAGAGAGCAAGAAAAGAAAGGCTCTGTCCACCCCAAGATCTCACCTCTCTCTATCTGAGATGATGGCCCAGGTCTAGGAGCCACCAAAGGCCAAGAAAGCCCGGATGGTTCATACTCTTCAAACTGGGCCGGGAGGAGAAACAGTTGGCATTGTTGAAACACCTCCCCCAAACACTGATGTGGCAATGGTAGAGGCCAGGGATTATGATATCACAGAGATATCACTAGAAAAGAGAGGAAAATAGGGTGAAGTAGGCCTGTTAAAAGTAGCGGCCAGGGCGGTGGAGGCTAGATATGAAAAAGAGGCCCAAAGGCTCAAAGCAAGAAAAGAAAAGATAGCGAACCTCATGGGGTTGCTTACTAAGCTGGCCCAGCCCATTAAAGATATTTCTTTGGAGGCCTCCACATCCAATGCGCCATTAACATAGAGTGACATTGACTCCCTGTGAGCGATGAAGAAGAAGGCCCAAGCGGTCAATGAGTGGGTTGCTCTGCAAATAGGAAACACCCAACATTTCCTAATGTCCACCCTCCCATATTTATATGTGGCACGACATGTTCTACATCAGGTAGAGACTATCCTCAACATATGGGAGGGTGACATGGAAAACTACGAGGCTTGGAAGGTAGAGCTGGGAGAGCTCCTCAACCTCGGGGAAGAGATGGTCTCCAAATCTGGGATTTTGGGAGAAGAATCATTTGACTTTGTAAGGACCCAACACTCCAGACTTGACCTCACATTGGAGGTACTCAAGAAAATGGTAGGGGATCTAGACAACAAGGTCAACATAGTGCAATATTCTTCAAATATGTATAAGGAATTTGTAGCAAAGGTCTCTGGAGCTGACCCATTCAACACCGATACATGCACTCTGGAGGAATATGTCCTGGGGAAATTTGATGAATTAATAGAATCCAAATACCAATCCCTGGAAGGACTGGATAGGACCCAAATGATAGGGCTAACTTGCATGATCCTTAGTGGTCATGATGCAGTAAAAATGGCCGACGAGTTCAAAGATAATGTTTCAAAGCTTGGAGAATAAATTGAGGCAGCTAAGTACGGGCAGTCCTGCCTTAGAGAAATTGATGAGGATGGGATCTCCCACCTTCTCCAGACATTCAATGACAACAAGCAATAATAAATTTTCTTCAGAGGCCGGAGAAAATTCAAACATTTTGTATTCTTTATTCTTTCAGAATGTAAGTTCCCAGATCTCGGAGTCCTAGATCCTAAATTTTGTATTCTTTCAAGTGATCCATGTCCTGGTCCCCGAGGCTGATCGGTCACTTTCAGAAGTGGTTAATAAAGGTTGTCAGAAGGTAGTTGGCTACACCAAGGAACGCCAGATTGACAGTTGATTTTTTGACAGATGGTCTTCTCGAGGTGCCACTTCAGAGGTACACCTGGCACATTGGAGACAAGGCGCCGCATTTCCCATTTATGAGGCATGTAGCCTCGAATCCCTGGGGATCTGATTTCTTCTCTCTTTCTTGGCTCTCTTCTCAAGGCTGATTCTTTCGCTATATATTATTGTCTCATTCTTCTGACATGTCAGACCTATTCTGTCTCAAGGTCTTTTGTAGGGTGGTGCAGGTAGTACTGACCCCCAGATATATTTTATTGTAATTTGATGTAAAATAGGGTTAGGGTTAGGGTTAGATGAAGATGTGTATAGATAGTAAGTCCGACCCATTTCCAAGGGTCAGAAAAATTGATGATTTTTCTGTCCACAGTAATAGAAAAGTGATTTTTCATTTCATTTACAGAGTCCAATGCTCCATTGTTTCACTTTCTAATAGTTATATGCTCCCTTGGAGCCACCATTGTATCACGCACCAGTGCTTGCTAGAAGAAATATTAATGAAGAAGGGATAATTCTTTGCAAGGATGTTGTTGGCATTCAAACTTCTGAGTTAATGGTATTTTATGTTTCATATTCCTTATGTCTTCTGCTCTAATATTTCAAGTAGCTTAACGACCTCTTTTCTCTTGCTACTGATAAAATACTAACTAATGGTTGTGTATTTCTTTAGTATTTAGTGTAGTATACCAGAGCATTATAGATGTTGTAAAATTTTAAACATAACTATAGATAGATGAAGTACTTCTAACCCTGCAGAATCTTTTTCATTTTATTTGCTAAGTGTAGAATGCTTGGAGAAACCTCACCTTACTAAATCTCTGGAGAGAATGAGTTGAAGAAACCAACTATCCCCCTTGAAAATAGTCACTTCTCCCAACCGAGCCTTGCACCGTCGTGACCCGACACCCAGGTGCTTGGAGGCTCAAAGAATCTAACTTCCCCGGATAGCCTTTGCAGGCGGAGTTGTCCGGTACCCCCGGTACTCAGTGAAAACTTATGACTATTGGCAGATCCGGTTAGAAAAACCCTGTTAATAGAAACTGGCGCTAGAAGGAGGGCATGAACTCATCCCCCTTCCAAGATTCTGATTTTACACCTCTCGAGGGTTCCCCAAGCTATAGTTTTAGGAGTCAAGCCTTCAGTGAGATTGGGTCTTTCTCCCCAGTGAAATTTGAAAGAATCTTTAGGTCTGCCCCAAACCCCAGAAGGTTTGTTGAACTCGAGCCTCCTACTCGAAAGAAGCGAACCCTAAAAACTACACCAACCACTATTATATGGGGGTCTAGCATACCTTAGAATACCCAAACTTCTCAGACAATCCCAAGAACCAACGCTCAAACTACTCAAAATCTGGTTCCCCCAATGGCTGCATATTTTAGCAACACAGGGTCCTAAATGGGAACTTTCCTAGGCGCAATCAATGACTTACCCTCGCACCCAGAGAAGATCTGCCCACGATATGAGCACTTAGGCTCACGGACCATAGAAGAGAATTTACAGGAATATAAGGATGCCATGAACTAACATCGGATCCAGCATGAAGATGTCATGACCCAGATGTTTCCCTTGTCCTTAGGGTAGGGCGAGTTAAACTGGTACCTTAACCTTTCTGCTAACTCCATTAACAGTTGGAAGGACATGGAGGACACCTTTTTGGCTACCTTTCGCATACATGTGGACCTAGCCTGGTCCCATAGCCAGTTCATCTCCATTAGAAGGGAACCCAATGAACCTCTTGCAGTATTCAACCATCGGTTCTAGCATGCCTTGAAGCGGTGCATGGGCCCTTTCATTCCATCCCTAGAAGTAACCATTCAGACTTACCTTAACACGATGGACCCCTTCGTTGCCACTCTCCTTTGGAGAACAACTGTCGCAGGTGACCGAGACACTTTGGTGAAGGTTTACAACCTAGCCTTAGAATTATCCCATGGTCTCAACAAATCCCCAGGCGGGATTGGGCAGAGCGCACCCTTCAACATGATCCCCAGCGGAATAGTGTATGCCAGGGGGTATAACCCCAATCTGGCAATGGATGCTACCTTGATGGCAATGAATCCCCCACCACCGCTGATAGACCAATAGGCCCAGTACATTTATCTATCACAGACTCAAGTCGTACTAGGTCCAGAAGCTTTCCTTTGGAATCAACTGTAGCAGACACAATAGCCTCAGACACAACTATCTAGAATGCCCTTCTTTCAGTCATCTGTAGCTGGAGGACTTCCGCCCTCAACTCTGGCTAATACTGCTACCTTCTTGGGAAACCAATAGTAACAATCATCACATTGTGATGCCAATACTCAGTTGACCACCGAGGTTGAGTCTCTCTGGTGAATGTTGTCTACCTTGACTATGGACATGGGTCAACTGAAGGCAGGGTCCTATGCACCCCAAAATTCTAACTCCCAGAGAGGGAATATCTTCTCCGGCCAACGAAACAACAATGCTAGGGGAAGGAACTTCAACAATGGGCCTCGGCCCAATCAACAGCAATGGAACAATAACACAAACACCAGAGGTCCACCTCCAAACCAAAATGCAAACCTAAGTGGTGCTGGACCATCACATTTCACACCATTCACAGACTTCTAGCCCATGACTAATTGGTGTAGTTTGCACGACACAGGCTCACACAATGAGGTAAATTGTGCCACATTGGAAAAGGTCATCATGATCTCCCAGCTAGATAGACAATAGTCACATGATGCATCTCCCCCAGAGCCTTCTGTGCAGGAGTCAACCCATAGTGCCTTCACCTGTGAGACCATCTTCTTCAAAACTTTTGGGGAAGATGAATAGGAATCCGAATTGCATGGATTCTTTGACGAATCTATCCCGCCCTTTGAGGCCAATGCCTTCACCAACCCATGAACTCCATGCAATACTTAGAGTCAGGTTGGTAAAGGACCAGCTTACATGCCCATGCCCCCTATCAAGGACACTCCTCCCTAGGATAATGCAACTGACCGACCCGTTCCTCTAAAAGGTTCTAGCTCTAACCAAGCGAAAGATGTAGCTGAGGGCAGTCACCAATTCCTGGGTGGAAGATTCGACATTATAAAGGCATTAGAATAGACCACCACCTCCATGACCTTGATGGAGGTTTTGCTAAACTATCCTGAGAAGAAGAAGTCTCTTCTAAAGCTCTTGGGAAACCTGGAAGTCGTCAGTCACCCACCCAAGACTGTCTCATTCGAGGATGCCAACGCGGCTATCTTTTAGGGAAACAATGAAGATCCTCCCTTCCTAATAGGCCTAAATATTCAAGGCAAAAACATACATAATTACTTAGTAGACTCCGGAGCTTTGGGTAACATCATGCCCTTATCCATATGCCAGAAGCTCAAATTCCATCCCACCCCATCTAATGGTGCAGTGATCCAGTTGGATAAGACTACCGTGAAAATGGTGGGGGAATTAAAGAACATCTGGATATAGCTCATCCAGGACCCCAGAATAGCCAACATAATCGACATCCAAGTGGTGGACATCCCAGAGACTTATGGGATGTTACTAAGTTAGAATTGGTCTAATTCCTTCAATGGATACTTTTTGACTGACTTCTCCCACTTATGGCTCCCTTGGGAAGGAGAATCAAACAAGATCCAGGTAGAAAGTGAACCCCGGATGAAATAGGCCCTTACTGAGGTCAGGAGGGTCAGTGAGGTCTTCTTCTCTAAGACTTCTCCTAGGGTGTACTGACCCTTTGAAATCTTAACATTCAATGTCACCCCTGGGGAAGATCCCATAGTGCTGCAGAGAACCCAGGACCTAGAAGAAAAGCTGAGAGTTGAGGTCAACTCTCAAGGTGCCATGGCGACCCCCACCACACTCCTGTCTGAAAATTGGTGCCAAGTACACTATCAGAAACATTCAGAACTTGAGTGTGGGCCTTGCCTTTCGGTTGCTACCTGACACATCAACACCTTCTAGAATAGAGAATGTATAGCTAATTCCCCAGAGCCTAGTGTTCCTATGGGGTGCACTCCCTTGGTGCCCTCTCCCCTGGAATCCCAAATCCAAACTCCTCTAGAGGTAAACCCCACCTGCACACCAACAGTCTAGGAGGAAGCTCCTCCCAAGTCTCCCAAAAGCAATCCAAGGGCTACTCTCGCTCCCCAGCC
The DNA here is from genome assembly GCA_018584345.1 of Thuja plicata. Classification (NCBI taxonomy): domain Eukaryota; kingdom Viridiplantae; phylum Streptophyta; class Pinopsida; order Cupressales; family Cupressaceae; genus Thuja; species Thuja plicata. Next base: position 165,224 of record MU226897.1, read on the forward strand.
CCAGAATGTGAACGACGATTTATGGACCCTCAAGTTTGATGGGTCCTGATCCAAACAAGGCTACGGGGCCAGAGTAGAATTAATCAACCCACGAGGGAAGTCCTTCCTCGCATCTTATAGGCTGCAGTTCAACTACACGAACAATGTTACAGAATACAAGGCTTTGGTCCTTGGACTCTTATTTATGTTAAGGAAAGGCGTCACCCACCTCCGGGCTCTAGGTGATTCAGAGTTGGTTTTCAAACAAGTCCAGAGTCAATATACATGTCACAACAAGAGACTGGCCGCATACCATAATCGGGCTTGGAGCCTTATTGAAGATTTTGATGCCTTTGGCATTGATCTCATTCCCTGGCGATGAAACTATGTCCCGAATGCCCTTACCATTTCTGCCAGCACACTTGAGCCCATGGCCGGCTCGCGACTCTAGAGATTTTCAGTTGAGATGGTCCCCACCCTGTCCATTCTAGATAATGTCACCCACTTTCAGGTTTTTGACGACGATCAACATATCCTAGCCTTCATGGTGAATGTTGGTGTCTTTGAAGACCAGATAGTGGAGGAACAAGACCATGACGATACTGGGTAGGGTGACGAAGACAATGGGATCATGGACCTACCCACTAATACCATCTCAAAGGGGATGGTTGCGCTTGAATGAATCTTCGACTTGGACCCTCAGGCCCGGGAGAAGATGTCATCTTCCTCTGAGGGAGGAAAGTTTGAAAGGGTAAACATTGGCCAGCCCGGTGAAGGAAAGATCATCCACATTGGCACCTCCTACTCCCCTAAGGAGAAGGAGAAGATTCTCATGGTTCTCTGAGAATACATAGATATAATTGCATGGGGATATGAGGATTTGAAAACATACGACACATCCATTATGACTCATACTATTCCCCTGAAACCTGATGCTAAGCCTTTTTGGAAAAAGAAATGACCGGTCAACCCACTAATCGAGCCTCTAATTTGTCAAAAGGTAAAAAAAATTACTGTCAACCCGGATAATATTTCCAATCCGACACACTACATGGGTTGCCAATCTAGTCCCTATGAGAAAGAAGAATGGTGAGATTCGCCTTTGCGTGGATTTCTGAAACTTGAATAAGGCCTCCAAGAAAGATAATCACCCTCTCCCATCGTTGGATGAGGTGTTACAGATAGTGAATAGATCCCAGATGATGTCATTCTTGGATGGGTACTTCGGGTATAACCAAGTCATGGTTAAGTATGAAGATAGGGAGAAAATAGCATTCACCACCAAGTGGGGAATGCCCTTTGGTTTGATTAACGCAGGGGCCACATTTTAAAAGGCCATGGACATTGCATTTGAGGGCATCATAAATCAGTGCATAATCATCTACATGGATGATTTGACCATCTTTTCCCAGGACAGGTGTGACCATTCCACCCATCTCACTCAGATCTGCGAGAGATGTCGTCGGTATGGAATATCCCTCAACCCGAAGAAGTGCATATTCGGGGTCACTAAAGGGAATTTTCTCGGGCATATTGTCTCTGAGAAGGGCATATCCATCGACCCTGAGAGAGTTGAAGCATTGCTAAGCTTACAAATGCCCGACAGTAAGAAAGAGATGTGATGCTTCTTCGAAAAGATCAACTTCGTCCAACAGTTCATCACTGGATTTGCCAAAATAGTCAAACCACTCAATGAGATGATGAAAAAGGATACCAAGATCAAGTGGAGTCCTAAAGCAAAGTGAGTGTTTGCCCAGATCAAACAAACAATAATGGAAGTACCCGTCCTGGCTAGTTTGGACTACTCCCTCATGTTTCACATTTAGTCCTTTGCTTCACCGCATTCTGTCGCGACGGTGTTGACTCAAAAGGTTGAAGGGGAAGAACAACCAATAGCTTTCATGAGCTCCCCCTTAAAAAATTCCAAAGTCTTGTACTCACCACTAGAAAAATAGGCCTTTTCTCTTGTTCACACCGTGAAGAAATTCTGACATTACATTCTCTGGAGCAAGGTGCATGCTATCATCCCAGACTAGACCGTAAAGTCTCTGCTAATGCAGAGCGAGTTGGGTGAAAGAAAAGGGAAATGGATGGCCATCCTCCAAGAATATGACTTAGAAATGCAGCCCATGAAGATAGTCCGTGGCCAGAGACTGAGTCAAGCGATGGCAGAAGAGGCTCCCCGCATAGAATGCCAAACTTACACGGTGGAGTCCATCACTCAAGACCCGTGGTATATTGATCTAGTATATTTGCTACTGAATAACAAATACCCAAAGGGATTACCTCCCAATAAACACCATTCCCTGTGGATGAAAAGCACTCACTTCATGATAAAAAACTCAATGCTTTACCGCAGGAACTACGAGGGAGTGTACCTCTGGTGCATCGATAGAGACCAAGTTGTGAAAATAATTGATGAATTTCATGGATAGTTTGGAACCAGAAATGGCTCAACTAACGCCACTACCCATAAAATCCTTAGGGCTGGATACTATTGGCCCTGTATATTTAAAGATGTTTACACTCATGTTATAAAATGCCACACTTGCCAAACCACAGCGCATCGTGAGCGTAACCCGGCTATGCCTTTGCAACTAGTCTTCGAGGCTAGGCCCTTTGCCCAATGGGCATTTGACTTCATCCGAGAAATCAACCCCAACTCATTTACCAATCACCAATACATTCTTACTACTACTGATTACTACACCCGGTGGTCCGAGGCTATACCGTGTAAGAATAATACAGCCGACGTAGTTATCAAGTTCTTGGAAGAAAACATCATCACAAGGTTTGGAATGCCCTTTTCTTTGGTATGTAACAATGGTCTGGTGTTTTGTTTGGTACAATTACTCGAGTGGACCTATAATCAAAGGATCACTCTGAAGTTTCCTAGCAACTATTACCCCCAGGGGAATGGCGTTGTTGAATCAACGAATAAAAATCTACTTGAAGTGATCAAACACCTGCTAGAATAGAATCCCCGGGATTGGCATCAAACATTGAAATTCACCCTCTGGGAAGATCACATTCAAATTAAGGCTTCCCTGGGAACATTCCTATTCCTTATGGTTTATAGCCAGAACCCTATGTTCCTGATTAACTTACAGATCCCAGTTTTGCAGTTTATGCAGGAATTCAACAACTGGGACAACATTGTGGAGGTTCAGCTCCTAAATCTGGTGCAAATGGAAGAAAAGAAAGACAAAGCCCTCAAAAATTTTGCACGTCATCAAGTAGTGGTAATGATGGTTTGAACACAGAGCCCAATATAAGGCTTTTCAGATTTTAGACTTGGTCCTGTTGTGGGACAAGGCCCAGGAAAAGAAAGGAAAGCACACCGAGTTCCAACGGCTCTGGCTCGGACCATATTTAATCTCAAAAATCTGTGAGGCAAATACTTACCACCTTAACACCATGACCGGGGAACCTGTCCCATTTCTTGTCAATGGAATGTTTCTCAAATATTACTTTGAGTAGGGTAAGCTTGTCCAAAATTGTACTTTATGTAAAGCTCTCTCCTTGTAAATATTTCTTTCCCAGTGCCTTGTTGGGAGGTACCGTGTCCTATAAATAGTCTTGTTGGCTGCCCTCCAGGGAAATCCTCTTTTGGTGGTTTTTGTTTTTGTTTCTATTTTTCTTTTCAGGTCCCGGCGTTTTGTTCTCTCTTGTAAGGATTGGAATGCTTCGCATAAACCTTGGTCTCCAGTATGATGTCTGTAGCATGGTGAACTTAAGAATCTGTCTTTAGCACACTAGAATCGGTCTGGTCTTCAGAGCTATTTTATAGGTTTGGTGGTACATTTTGAGCAATCTCCATTGGTTTTATCTCTGGAGGTCTAGCAATCAGTGAAACAAAAAAATATAAGGAACAAGTAATCAGACACACCAAGGATAGATCAGTTGTACTGGTTGGTTGACCCAAGTCTGAACTTTTAAGGAATTCTTTTTGGGTCTAGAGTTTTATCCCCTACTCGACATATGAAATAGGTGGAATGGTGAAAGAAGTACCACCGTTAAAATTAGCTAAGCTTAAGATTAATGGTGAAAAAATTACCGCCCTCCCACCTAGAAATGTACAAAATAACAAGAAAAGGGAAGCGGGATGATGCTCCGGTCTCTGGGAGAAATGAACAAATCTGATGATTGGTTAAATGTAATTAGTGCCTCTTCTCTACTCCTCCCAGAGGTCATTGGCTTGATTTCCTTCCAAAGCACACACTCCACCACTAATGGAAAGACTATGGGATGGGTCCCGTGTGGCTGGATTTTCTCAAATATGTTTCTCTTTGCCTGTAAATTACTTCGAGTAGTGACTTGTTCTAGTTTTGCTAACCAGAGATTCTATAGTTCTCAAATGTGCTAAGGCATTTGTCCTAGATAGTCACCATTTTTTATGCCCTGCATCCCTGTCCCTACATTTTGTGTGCAAAATGTTGGGTCCCCCTTTTTGATTTTTTGCTTTTTATTCTTGCCTTGTCTTCTTTTTGTCTTTTTTTTTTTTTCTTTCTCCAGGAGTTCTTCCCCACGGTTGTGTTTTGTTTTGTTGGTTTCTTGTGCCTCTAGGACCCTAGTGCTAGAGTTGGTCATTCTTTGTTGGGAGCCAGATTCCAGACTCTGAGATCCTCTGTTGTGATGTTCTCTTTCCTTAAGGTGATATCATCGCAGGGAATCCCCGAGCTCAGAGTCCAAAGGTCTGTCTGTCTGGAGTTTGCGGATGGAAAGGTGCCTTTCTTTTTACCATGGGTATAAATAGAAGTTACCTATCATTTTCACATTTACCGTGATTTAAACACTCAAGCAATCAGAACGATTTCAGAGTGATTTGCAGCAAATTAGCGATAATCTAGTGCTAAATATTTCTAGCATTTTTGAGCGATTGCGAGTGGTTTGTGGTGGCTGATTGTGATCATTTGGTAGTTGTTGTTGTTGTAGAGCTTCTATGGGTGCTTCTTTTCCTCTCTTTCTGCATTCTCAGGTTGGTGCCTCCTCTCCCTTTAGCTTTCCTTATGTCTGGTGTTGTTTTCTTTCTATTTTTGTTGTCTTTGGCTTTTTTATTTTGTTCAATTTTGTTTCTTTCTGGTTTTTTCGCCCATTCCTGGGTCAGCTCTGCCAGAGGGTTGTCCACCCTCTGTGCAGGTGTAGTTTGGTCTGTAAATAGTGTAGAAAGTTGTAGATATTTCATGCTTTGCCTGGCTTCCCATAGATGTTTGTTCTATGATGTATATATGTGTAAGTTTAGTGTATACTTGTTGTATATCCCTCCATTCCACATGTGTATATCCCTCAGCCCTGATGTATTTCTTCTGTGTATCCTTCTAGGTAGCTTGGTGAGCTCACCGTGTTTCCCATGTCACTGTTTTTTTTTTGTAAGCTCATTCTGAGCAGAATACCACCTGTTTGAAACTCAGCTCTCGGCCAGTTTCAAATAGGTAGTTTTCTCTCTCCTCTGTAAAACCAACCTATCCTTCATTAATGTCCCATGCACACAATTAAATCTATCCAAGTGGCCTTCAATTTTTTTGCATTCAGACAGTTGACTCCACCGTCATCGCCATAACTCCCATTTATTACTCACCCACGTGGCGCCCACAGGGGTCTGACAGTTTGCCTTTTTGCACATCTTTACCAACGGTTACTTCTTCGGGTTTTGGGTCTCCTACCATCATCCATCCCATGTCCTTCTTACCAAATGTGATAAAATTCCTAGACCTGGATGGTCAAGAAAATTCCTAAGTTCATAATATGTATGTGTGCTTTCCAGAGTTTTTGAATGAAACTAACTTTTCAGGGAAGGTAGACACCATGGTGGTAGGATCTCTGGACCCCAGAGTATTTATTTACTAATGCATTCTGATGGTCACTTTGCCTTGTAGGTTTCTGGAGTACACTTCAAACATGTCTAAAGTATCTACATCCTCACCACCTGGAAGTCCGAAACTTCCATCTACAGCAAGTAGCAGGGCGTCAGTGAAATCCAAAATGGAGAAGGCTCTGGAAAAGATGCCTTTGAACCTAAAATACGTTAAGGACATATTCATTGCGGGCTCAAAGATTGAGTCCAAGGTGCAGCTTTTTACTGACACTAGCGTCAGAACATGGCCAAAAATGTAGGCCTTGGTCAAAGTGATGTACATTCAATGACAGGCTAGAGACCCTTTAGCCATTAAAATTGGGAACTCTGGGATCCTAAAGGCAGCTTGCTTCCCATGCTTGGTATAGTCACTAGAGATTATTCTCACACTCTCAGCTCTTTACAACCCATCTGTTCGGGTTGTTATGCTCGCACCGCTGCAGCCAATAGGGTACTCCACTCCTTTGGTGTCTCTTGACCCTGATACCTTCTAGAGAAGCTTGGGAATCCCATAATTCACCAAGCCGACCATGGTCATCCAGTCCGATGCCTTGGCCCAATTTAACTATTTGGACAAGGCGGCCTGCATCTATATGAACAACAATTGGCTCAAAGTCCCGAAGAGGGACCCCAAGAGGATGAGGCTAGAGATCCCCAGATCTAAATTCAAAGAGAGCATCCAGATGGGGATAATAACACTATGCCGGGTCTTCGGGAAATAACATGCCTGAGAATTCTCTGGGTGGATGTACTATTTCTTGCTCGGCATAAGTACAGCTGGGAAATTTTTTGACTAGGTGGCTATAATTTTAAACCACGTCGACTCCCAGTTCCTCCAACTGGCCAAGAAGAAGAAATTTTACATGAATTATTATATTTTCTGGGCCCTAGCATAGCAGAGGCCCCCACGCCCATGGGCTACTCACAGATGGCGTACTCAGGCTTGGCTCGAATCAGAAGGCCCCATGGGACTACTTCCCACAGATTCAATGGGAGGCCAGTTTCCCTAGTTTCTACAGAGTAAACAACGCGTTTGTTTACTATCACCTTCTCACACCCACCTAGGATGTAGGATACCGCCTATCCATAGAGGTGATGAATTTCATCCAAAGTTACAGACACTATTATATACAATACTAGCAGCATACATATATAAGGGTGACCGACTTCTCTGGGAAACCCTACTTGTTTCCCAAGCACTGCGGGGACAAGCTAGTCCTCTTGGAATTTTATAGGCAGATAATGGAGCTGCATGCCTTCTTTTCCCTAAAGAAGGTGACCAATATTCTATTCCCAATCACTTGTGGGAATTATTCATGCAGTCTGGCCACCACCAAAGAAGCAGATAATGAGCTGAAAAGTTATAACTTAGCAGAATTCTACCTGGTGCGGAAGCATTTTGATCCGCACGGAAAGATTGCAGTGGCACTTCCTCGGGCTTCAGAGCCCCATCAATACCACATGGATGACTTTTGGGAAGACTACCAGGATGACGTGGAGGTTCAAAGCTGGCACTATGTCAGGATGACAGCGGGCATGATGGAAAGGTTGAAGCTTCAGAGATTCCCGAAGGACTTCTCAGACGTCAGCTCCATGATCGATCCCCAGTACAAAGAAAAGGGGATTGATACATTGGCTCTCCCACCAATAAATTGGGATGCCCAGGAGGGGTCCACCATTGAGGACTTCACCCGTGAGGTGGTCGAGCGCAGCCACGCTTACTTCAAAAGGATGTGCCCTAGGAGTGTCTATAGAGCAGCCCCGCCAGCACCAAAATAAACCCCAGGGGTCGGGACTTCTTCACAGAGAGTGGATAAAGGAAAAAGAATAGATACAACTCCTCCTGTGCAAGAGGTCCCCATTAAAGAATAGATAAGGTAATTGGTAGAAGCCTCCTAGCAAATGAGGGAGAACCTAATCACACGGATGGCTACCCTGGTGCTCATGGCCAGACCTGTTCTCCCTCCATCCTCCCCTTAACTAGTAGCCTTAATGGTTAAGGTAACAGGGGTGGATCCGATGGAACAAGCAGCAGTAAGAGATGCAGGCCCACCCTTGATTACCCAGCAATGAAGGAGGCTTGACCCTAAGAATAAGAAGGATCCGGAGTTGGGGATGCCCTAGGCTCCACAAGTTGAAATCCTTTCTTCTGACTCATTGGAGCCGGAGAAAGAAGCAGAGCCTGCTGATATCTCGGACAACCCTCCCCCACAGGATGAGTTTGATGATGTTTTTGCAACCGATGAATTCGGTAACTTACAGGGGGCATCGAGTAGGAGGTTGAGGTCCCAGCACAAGAAGAAGCTGAGGAATAGATAACTGCGCAGGAGCAGGAGCAAATAGAACTCAAAAAGGAAACAGAGCAGGAAATCATCTTTGAAGCTCTGGAGATACAAGATACGGGGGTGGACCAACAAAAATAGAGTGAACAAGCGACATCTGCTGAGGGAACCAGACCTATGGGAGCAACCATAACCTTAGCTGCCACGTTCCAAGTGCCACTCCCTAGAGAAACCTTTGAGCAGGTAATAACCGCGGTGCAAATGCTGAATCTTGGCCTGTTACCTCCCCTGTCTCTGAAGGATGTATCAAAAGAAGAAGAAATCCTGGTGACTAAGGCCGAAATGGAAGAACAATAAGAGGAGGAAACCCCTGGGACAGCTGACAAAGGTCCAAACAAAGCTGGAGATATAGAGGACAAGGTAGTGAGACAAACATTGCCAGGGGAAATATTCCTGATGAGGTCCAAGATGAAGGAAAAGGGGCAGAAGAGACCCACACCACTAAGGAGGAACAACAACAGGGCACTGAGGAAGAACCAAAAGAATAGACTCTGGAAAATAAGCCACCCCTGCCGCATAAGTGGCTAGTAGAGAGAAAGAAAAGAAAGGCTTTGTCTACCCCAAGAGCTCACCTCTCTCTAGCTGAGATGATGACCCAGGTCTAGGAGCCACCAAAGGCCAAGAAATCTTGGACAGTTCATACTCTTCAAACCGGGCCAGGAGGAGAAATAGTTGCCGTTATTGTAACACCTCCCCCAAAAACTGATGCAGCAATGGCAAAGGCTGAGGATTATGATATCATGAAGATATCACTAGAAAAGAGAGGAAAATAGGGGAAGTAAGCCTGTTAAAAGAAGCGGCCAGGGCAGTGGAGGCCAGATATGAAAAAGAGGCCCAAAGGCTGAAAGTAGAAAAAGAAAAGACAATGAACCTCATGGGGTTGCTTACTGAGCTGGCCTGGCCCATTAGTGCCATTCTTCTGGAGGCCTCCATGTCCAATGCACCATTACCATAGAGTGACATTGACTCCCTGTGAGCAATGAAGAAGAAGGCCCAAGCGGTCGATGAGTGGGTCACTCTGCAAATAGGAAACACCCGATGTTTCCTAGTGTCCACCCTCCCAGATTTATATGTGGCACGACATGTTCTACATCAGGCAGAGACTATCCTCAACATATGGGAGGGTGACATGGAAAACTATGAGGCTTGGAAGGTAGAGCTCCTCAAACTCGGGGAAGAGATGGTCTCCGAATCTGGGATTCTGGGAGAAGAATCATTTGACTTTGTAAGGACCCAACACTCCAAACTTGACCTCACATTGGAGGTACTCAATAAATTGGTAGGGGCTCTACATGACAAGGTCAACACAGTGCAATATTCTTCAAATATGTATAAGGCATTTGTAGCAAAGGTCTCTGGAGCTGACCCATTCAGCACTGATACATGCACTTTGGAGGAATACATCCTGGGGAAATTTGATGAATAAATGGATTCCAAATACCAATCCCCGGAAGGACTGGACAAGACCCAAATGACAGGGCTAACTCACATGATCCTTAGTGGTCATGATGCAGCAAAAATGGCTGACAAGTTCAAAGATAATGTTCTGGAGCTTGGAGAACAAATTGAGGCAGCTAAGTACCGGCGGTCTTGCCTTAGAGAAATTGATGAGGATGGGATCTCCCACCTTCTCCAAACATTCAATGACAACAAGAAACAATAAAGTTTCTCTGGAGGCCAGAGAAAATTCAAACATTTTGTATTCTTTATTCTTTCAGAACGTAAGTTCCCAGATCTCGGAGTCCCGGATCCCAAATTTTGTATTCTTTCAAGTGATCTGTGTCCCGGTCCCCGAGGCCAACCGATCACTTTCAAAAGTGGTTAATAAAGGTTGTCAGAAGGTAGTTGGCTACATCAAGGAATGTCAGATTGACAGTTGATTTTCCGATAGATGGTATTCTTGAGGTGCCGCTTCAGAGGTACACCTGGCACATTGGAGACATGACGCCGCATTTCCCATTTATGAGGCATGTAGCCTCGAATCCCTGGGGATTTAATTTCTTCTCTCTTTCTTGGCTCTCTTCTCAAGGCTGATTCTTCCGCTATATATTCTTGTCTCATTCTTCTGACATGTCAGGCCTATTCCATCTCAAGGTCTTTTGTAGGGTGGCGCAGGTAGTACTGGCCCTCGGATATTATATTTTATTGTGACATGATGTAAAATAGGGTTAGGGTTAGGGTTAGATGAAGATGTGTATAAATAGTAAGTCTGGCCCATTTCCAAGGGTCAGAAAAATTGATGATTTTTCTATCCACAGTAATAGAAAAGCAATTTTTCATTTCAGTTGCAGAGCTCAATGCTCCATTGTTTCACTTTCCAATAGTTAGATGCTCCCCTAGAGCCACCATTGTATCACGCACCAGTGCTTGTTGGAAGAAATATTAATGAAGAAGGAAGAATTCGTTGCAAGGATGTTGTTGGCATTCAAACTTCTAAGTTAATGGTATTTTATGTTTCATGTTCCTTATGTCTTCCGCTCTGATATTTCAAGTAGCTTAACGACCTCTTTTCTCTTACTATTGATAAAATACTAACTGATGGTTGTGTATTTCTTCAGTATTTAGTGTAGTATACCAGAGCATTATGGATGTTGTGAATGTTTAAACATAACTATAGATAGATGAAGTACTTCTAACCCTGCAGAATCTTTTTCATTTTATTTGCTAAGTGTAGAATGCTTGGAGAAACCTCACCTTACTGAATCTCTAGAGAGAATGAGTTGAAGAATCCAGCTATCCCCCTCGACAATAGTCACTTCTCTGAACCGAGCCCCACACCGTCGTGACCCGACACCCAGGTGCTTAGAGCCCCAGGGAATCTATCTTCCCTGAATAGCCTTTGCAGGTAGAGTTGGCCGGTACCCCCGGTACCCGGTGACAACTTATGACTGTTGGCGGATCCGGTCAGCAAAACCCCATCAACAGTGTGCTCTCTCAAACACACAGAATGCAATGATCCCCAATGCAAATTCAAGATCTAAATATGCAATAAGAGATATTCAAGAGCTAGTATGAAGAACTAGTCTCAAATCTTCTCCAAGATGATGTATCCAAATTATGAAATAGATATGCAAGCTATAAGATTGAAAGCTATGATTAAAGAAATATGCTATGAGATGAGAACCATGATTCATTTTAACCAAAAAGAAACTAGCATGTAATATCTAAGTGATTTAAGAATAAACTAAGAGCATATGAAAACATGAAATCTAGAGCTATGAACTTCTAAATGCAAAATAACATGATAACAATGCAAAATTGAGAGATGAAAATATGAGATGACAAGGCCTCTATTTATAGAGTTTTTGGAGAGAGGAAGAGGCTTGGATGAAGTGGCACCTATGTGGCATCCACATAAGAGCCACATAGAAGACACGTAGACTTGAAAAGATGGCCAATTTTGAGTCAAAATTGGCATTTAATATTGAGTAGCTCAATATTTCAAAAGGGGAGACAAAATTGTGAGAAGGAATTAAAGAGGAATGGGTGCCCATTTTGGAGAGAATTTCCCCATGTGGCTGAGCATTCCATTAGCCTTAAAAAGGTTAGGAATCACCCATTAAGCATGGTTAAAGGATAGTTAGGTGGGGAAGTATACTTAGGAAATGAGGTGATGGGAGTAGGGTAAGAATAGGGTAGGCTTTAAGGTAGGATTAATAGGTTCCTAGCTAGGGTTTTAGGGTATTATTCAAAATAAAATATGGTTTAGAAGAATTAGGAAAATGGAGGATTTAATAAATGTAAATTTATTAAAAAGGGAATTTCATGAGACAAATGTATTTAAATGAAATACATTAGAATAGTATTTAAAATATTGATAAATGAAACTATTTAATTGATTGAATTAAATAGTTAGAGGAATAAGAGAGAAAATAATATTAATAGTTTTGGACATCTACATTTTGCCCCTCTTTGATGTGGCATCACAAGTGACATTTCGTCAAAGAAAATAAAATGAGTTGCCCCAGAGGAAGAGGGTTTCTAGGAGTCATGCTGAAGCAATGACGGTATGGGGTTGTGCCCCCTCGAGAAAAGAACACAACGAAGACAATGTTGTGGGATTTTCTTGAAAAAAGATGCAATAGGAAGGAGGAAGGGAGAGGAGGGAATAAATAGAATCCTTCAAAAATGTAATTAAGAATACAGCTAATAATGCAAATGCAAATGAATGTAAATGCAGCTAAATGAGAATTGGGATCCATTTGTGTGAAAGATATGGAGAGCACATCCGAATTTAATATTGCAATAGGAGGTATGCATTAGGTGTTAGAAAACACAGATGATAAGATTCCTTTGCGTGGACTAGACGTTCAAACAAAAGCACACTGCAAAAGATGCATGTATCAGTAGCGACCAGTCACAACGCACCAAGATATAGCAGATCGAGGTAGTGGTGAGTAGGTTTAAACTGACACAAAAAGATAAAATCAATAAAGAAAACCTCATGACCAAGTAGTCATTTGGTCCAAAGTTCTTGCCATGAACATGATTGATGTGATGAAGGATTTGATAAGCCGATGCCGGAAGGATGCATCCTGATGGGAAAAGATTGGATTTGATTTGATAAAAGAGATTTTTTGGAAAAAGCTGTGAACAGGACGGAGAGCAAGAACAGTCGGTCACAAAATTGATTTGGTGAAAAATAGTGTCGCAGTCGTAGGAGTCAAAACATGTGTTGAAAATGAAGACCTAAAATTAATCAGAAAGAATGAAGTGTTTATTGCATGATTTTTGAGAATATTTGATATTTTTGGAATTTTTGGAATTTTTGGATTTTTCACGATTTTTAATTGTTTTTGAGATTTTATGTGTATTCAAGCTGTACAACAAGACAATATATATAAAAATATACAGGTGGGAAAATGGGGGTGGGGAGAAATTTTGGGGAAAACAAGAGCTATAAGAGGGGCTAGGGTGGTTAAAGAAGGTCATTTGTGAATAGTGAATAGTGAAATTTGGGCTGTGGAGTGAAAAGATGGCTGACGAGGGGATGAAGGGGCAGTTGGGAGAGTGCGTGCACACACATGGGAGGCCCGTCGAATGACCGGTACTGGTGAGTAAGCTATTCAAGACCTTGAATTTATTGTTAGTGAAGTTATTTAATGCTTTGGGGGGTAGATGGGGCATTAATGAGGGGAAAATTGAATTGCAGACTGGAGACGCCGATTCTCAAACTAGTGTCTACGAGGACGTTGATCCCTGGATCGACGTCTTCACAGACGCCAATCTCCGGATCAGCATCTCTGGAGACGCCGATCTCCAAATTAGCGTCTCTAGAGGCGACGGTACCAGACTAGCATCTTCAAAGATGCTAGACCCAGACCCGCATCTTTGAAGATGGTAGTCTACTGGAAAGGGCGTCGAAGATGCCGGTGTATGAACCAGTGTTTCTGGCTGAACTGGCGTCTGTGTCCAAAAGGGAAAATGCCGAGAGGGAGGGAAAATAGGTAGACCCGGCTGGGGATGGGGATGGGTCAGCCTAAGACCTAGGGATAAGATGCCCCACTTTGGGAAGGGTTAGACTAGGACTAGAAGAAAAGGTGACTGACATGGTGGATTTGTGGAATTTTTGCAGGAGCAGTTCCCACCATTGGGATTGCAAGAGCATTGGCCTCCTACCATGGATTTGGAGTCACAGCTGACGGAGGATGATTGGTGCTTATTAGTTGTATTTGGGTTCAACTATGTGCCCCATTGGCCTAGGTTATAGGCGCACAATGGGATGATGACCATGTTGATCGAGTGGTGGCATAGTGACACCACCACCTTTCACTTGCCTACTAGAGAGGCGACCATTACTCTGGAGGGTGTCTGGCAGATTCTATGGATACCTATCCAAGGGGTGATTCCTTGGTACTAGTTGGAGGATAGTGATCATTATATTCAGATTTCTTTCAGGAGGCCGATGAGGCAGATTCTGACATACCGGACCTGGATGCCCTGGCAGCCAGCAGTTGACAGGAGATTGAGGTAGATAGCTCTTTATATTGCGGGATTGATTAGGGGACGTATGTTGGCTGATTTTGTGGGACATGGTTTTGGCATGGGATGGTCATGGGTACTAGCATAGATGCTAGAGGAGGGGACCTCTTATTGTTGGGGGTATGTTGTCCTAAGACAACTATACCACGATCTACACATGGCTATATACCGCGAGGCATGCAACATGGGTACCAGAGTAACCTTGATGCTAGTGTGGGCTTGGGAGCACATTGTAATGTTCCAAAATATAAGAGTTAGGGAGTCACGATAGCCTAGGGAGCCCTATGCCTACAGATATAGGCTTCCCTTGAGATACATCTCCATTGGCCAGACTAGATATTGGTGCTGACTTTTAGATGAGGAACAGGTTTTCTGTTGGACTCCATACAGGCTATGCAAGCCATGGGGAGCTATGGATTGGGTGATAGGATTGGAGGATGGGTTTGAGGACTTCTTATAGCTTTCATACATTTAGATTGATTACTTTCATACCATCCATCAGATAGAGAGGTATATACCATCCAGGGTCATGCGATAGTTTGGGTTGTAGCAGGGAGTGGTGGCAGAGGATGCCTTACATCCTCATGTCACCAGGGAGGTAGGGACATGGGGGAGGTATACATATGCTCTCACAATGAGGGAATCCTAGAGGGACATGGTATGGATTGACTTTGTGGCATGACCAGATATTATAGATGTGGGATGACCCTGGAGTACGCAGCATGGTGGGCTGTACACACACTAGTGAGATTGACGGACCCAGCTCAGGGGGTTGATCTTGAGTAGCCGATAGGGGACCTGGATGTGGACAATGGTATAGATATTAGGGATGCCTCAAAGACCTCAGCAGCAGGTCAGAGGAGGAGGTTGCAGAGATGGGTGAGACCTTGAATAGAGGCACAGGTACAGGATCAGGGGCCACAGGGGCCCACACTAGCATAGGTATAGGTGCAGGCATAGGTACAAACACAGGCACCACTGGTGCCACCATAGGTATAGGG
>MU226897.1:192203-206777 GCA_018584345.1 Thuja plicata
GATTTAGGGATTTATTTAATTCCTTTATAATTAAATACTATAGCCATGTTTGAATTTGGTTTGATTTAAATGGTTTGAATTGATTTGAATCATATGGCTATAATAGTTAATATAAATTAATGATAAAGATCACCTACGATATTAAATCTGATTTGAAGAGTTATGCCAAGCACTAATAGGGTCGTTTGGACATAATCGAGGGTATGATCACACTTAGGGAAAATAGGTTCCATAGTTGGAACAAACCAAATTTAGGTGGTTACATTTGCCCCTCTTTAAATTGATGTGTGAGCAGCGCATTGATTCAAAGAAATTTTTTTATTTTGACTTTAGAAAGATTGAGAATCTCATTCTTGGTTGTCGAACAAAATGTGGATGAGACCAGTCTCGCACTTGATCAAGCAAAATTGATAAAATTGATTTTGAACTTGGTTGTCATCCAAAAAATCAATAAAATATTTTAAAGGTACCAATTTTGAACTTGGTTGTCATCCAAAAATTGATAATATTGATTCTGAACTTGGTTGTAATCCAAAAAGCTAGTACGAAGCTGCCAGGAGATTTTAATAAAAATCTTCTTAAAATGAGTAAACATAAGATATCCAGCTCATGAGAACCAAAGATTTTTATCCAACAGTTCTGACTTAGTCAAGGAAACTGTTATGCCCCTAGTTTGTTTGATAACGAAATCATTTTTAATGCAGTTTTGAGCAAAAATTTAATTGATGATAGTGTGATCATGCCCCCTCGGGAATGAAATCGAAGGAAAAGAATAAAATCCCCTAGTTGAAATAATGTATCACTTGCAGGAAGCAGTTAGGGAAAGAAATAATGGAGTAGAAGAAGTAGAAAAGAAGGTGTATTTTAAAAATAAACACACGAGTACCAGGTTAATTACGTGAAAATGTGAGTTTGATTTTGTTCCTGATAGATTAGAGATTTTGAGAATCATTGATTATGTAATTAACTTGGATTTAGAAGAAGATAGAAATAATTTTTGAGCTCAAATTCCTTATGCTTTTATTCCTATTATAAATTCACCATGCAAGCTCTAAATGTAGCTATATGCAGACTCTTAGGACTTTGTCACTGGTTAGAAAATATTGCAACATTTTTATCATCATTGGGAACATGTCAAAATGGATACCACCTAATAGTACAACCATCACTAATACCCACTGATATTTTGAAAGTATGAATACTATGTTTTATAGAAATGTCAAAAATAGACTTAGGCATCAATGCATAGAAGCCAGGATAACAAAATAGTCACCTTCCTTTTAATATACCAGATTTTTATTAAGGCAAGATATTGGTCCCGTAATGACCTTGAAAGTTCATATCCTTGGGTACAATATGATGTGTATACCTTAGTGAGAATTTGGATCGGAAAATAGACAAGGAAATTGATTCAACCTCACCGTCGTTTACACATAATGAAGATCGAGATATATGCGGCCATCCACCCATAGTGGCAGCTCTTACCATAAACATCCAAGTTAGGTGAAGTTTATAGGATCATTTGGAACAATCACCACATGCAAAAATCAAGAAAACATTATGCCCCATATCCTCGTGACTCTTTGTCTTTGCGTAGATGTCATTGAGAAACTAAGAAGACATAATAAAATTATCAATTGAGAATCAATCAAATAAAGTTTATAATTACCTAGATGCCCCTAGTTGAAAACATCATCAGGACATAAAAGAATCATAATCAAACCAATAGAAAATTGTGTGTTTAAGTAGTACTTGTTCATTTATCTATCAAACACAGTAAAGATTCGTTAATTAGAAAATTGGAATACAAGCAATATGGTGTTCCATGTCTATTCATCGAAAGAATAATCCATTCCCATTTGCGATCCAATATAGCCTCGTAGGACAACTTTTAATGTAAATGTCATGTCTGGATATGTGATGCTTGAAAAAACACCCTTTTTTTGAAAAGTGACATTGTTTTGCATGTATAAAGAAATATTGTGTCCGTGAGGCAAACCATCCTAGAGAAACCTAGCAAATGCAACTGACTATGCCAGCAAAGATGCCCCTAGTGCAGAATGACTTAGTCCTAAGAAGTAAAGATAGACAAATCCCAAGTGAGGATAAGATAGTCATGTAGGAAGATGAAGTCAGCATACGAGCATAGGCAAAATTGTGAAGGCCTAGTATCAATAGTTTATTGATAGATGGAGCGCAGAACACAAGTGACACCTGATTGCCAGGTTTTCACCACTTGGCAAGATCTTGTTCTTTCTTTTTTCTACCAAGATGCCTATTTTACCAAGTGCTCATCAAGGCACTTTTCTCTTTTTCAATTTTTTTTTATTTTTTTTATTTTTTGAATTTTTTTGTAGTATCAAGGCACCTTTTTACCAGGTTTTCACCAAGGATACCCTTTTTGTAGGATCTTTTCCACTATTTTTGGATTTTTTCAGGATCAATTTTCTGAATGTTTTTGGTATTTTGCAAGAACTATTTGTTGTACAGGCTCTGCTAGCTGAACATTAAGCATAGAATCACTTCAAATGTAGAGTGTTGATAGGATCTAGAAGAACATCTCCCTCAGATGTAGCTAACTCATAAGCTCTAGTCCCAAAACTAGCAGTGATAACATAAGGTCCCAACTAGTTAGGTTCAAACTTTCCTTTCTGCTCCCTGTTAGGCTGGTTCTTAGGATTCTCCTTGAGGATGAGATCTCCTAATTCAAATTTGCATGGTTTGACCTTCTTATTGTAACCTTTGGACATACGTGCTTGATATACTTTGAGGTGATCGAACGCCTGTTGTCGGTGCTCATCTAGTAGGTCCAAAGAATTTACCTGATCAATGTGGTACTGCTCATCAGTAACCAATCCTTATAAAGATATCCACAAAGATGGGATTTCAACCTCAATGGGTAGTACTACTTCAGCACCATAGACTAGAGAAAATGGTATGATTCCAGTTGGTGTTCTTATGCTTTTTCTATAGGCCCATAGTGCTGGATTCAGTTGTAGATGCCAGTCTCTGCCAGACTTGCTTACAGTTCCATGTAGAATCTTGAGAATATTTTTGTTTGATGCCTCAGCCTGTTCATTACCTTGAGGACAATAGATTAAGGAGAAATGTTGAGTAATATGAAACTGTTCACAAAGGTCATTAATGTCTTGATTTTTAAATTGGCCCCCATTTTCTGTCACAATTGAAGAGGGTATCCTGTATCTACAAATAATGTAGTTCAAAATGAACATAGCCACTTTTTTGCCAGTGGCTTTGATTAGCAGCACGGCTTTGACCCACTTCGTGAAATACTCAGTGGCCGTAATGATAAACTTGTGTCCATTTGAAGAGTTGGGATATATTTATCCAACCAAGTCAAAGGCCCATTGCTGAAATGGCCAATGTGTTATGAAAGGTATAATTTTTTTGGCAGGAGCAAGGATAAGGTTTCCATGTGTCTGGAATTTAAGACATGATTTTGAAAATTGAATAGAATCTCTTTCCATGGTAGGCCAATAATAGCCTACTCTGAGTAGTTTCTTGGCTAATGAAAAGTCATTCAAGTGTGATCCACATACACCTTCATGGACATCTTTTAATGCTAGATCAGACTCTTCGAGTTCTAAACACCAAAGAAGTGTACCATCGAGACTGCATCGATATAGGTTATTAGTTATGAGGACATAACATGATGATGTCCTAATCAGGGATCTTTTATCATTTTTGGATAGATTGGCAGGAATGGTTTGGTCGGAAAGGTAAGCAATGATACTGGCATACCGAGATTGATCTGGGGTATTCAAGGTACATATTACCTGGTATTCAAGGGTATCAAAGGTAGGATAGGATATTTCTTCCACCAAGAAGTCATAGAGGAATTGATGCTCCTCTAGTTGTAACATGGATGCCAAGGTAGCCATAGCATCCGCAACTTTGTTCTCTGATCTTGGTATCTGTTGGAAGGTGACGAAGACAAAGTACTTCTTCAGATCATCAACTAGTTTCTTGTAGGGCATCAAATTTTCATATTTTGTTTGATACTCCCCATTGACTTGATTGATAATTAGTTGGGAGTAACCATACACGTGTAACTCTATGGTCTTCCATTCCATAGCTAGCTTGAGGCCGTTGACCAATGCTTCATATTCTAAGATATTGTTGGTGCATGGAAACATCAATTTGTAAGATTTGGGAATCTTGTATCCTTGTGGAGTTATGATGAGGACCCTTGCTCCAGATCCTCATTGAGTGAATGAACCGTCAAAGTACATCTTCCAGGGATATTTAGTGAGATGCATGATTGTTTCATTAGGATATTCAATTAGTAAAGGTTCATCATCCTAGAGTGGTGAATCAACCAATTGATCTACAAGTAATTTTCCTTTGATAGATCTTTGTTCTACATATTCAATGTCAAACTCACTTAGAATTAGGACCCATTTTGCCAAACGTCCTATTAATGCTATTCTGCTCAAAAGATACTTTAGAGGACCGATCTTAGCAATGAGCTTCACTATATGAGAGAGCATATAGTGTCTCAATTTTTTTCATGAGAAGACAACTACTAAGCATGCTTTTTTAATAATGCTATAATTGAGCTCATAAGGGACTAGTGTTCTACTAATGTAGTAGATAACTCATTCCTTTTTTGTTTCATCTTCTAGTGGCAGTAATACTCCTAGGGATGTAGTTGTAGCTGAAATGTATAGGAGTAAGGGTTTTCCATGAATAGGCACCATAATAATAGGTGGAGCAGCTAGGTACCCCTTCAATTCTCTGAAGTTTACTTCACAGTGTTCATCCCATTTGAAGGTAACCCCTTTATGTAGTAGTTTAGTAAAGGGTTGTGCCCTATCTGAAAGTTGGGACATGAATCTCCTAATGGACTAAATTCTCCCTTGTAATGTCCTCATTTAACTGATGTTACATGGAGGATTCATCTCTAGAATAGATTTTACTTTTGTAGGATCTACCTTGATTCCCTTTGCGGAGACTATGAATCCTAGGAGCTTCCCTGATTGGACCCCAAAGGCACATTTCTTTGGGTTGAGCCTGAGTTGGAACTGTTCCATTCGATCCAATATCTTTCTTAGGTCAGTAATGTGAGTACCTCTCTCCTTGGATTTAGCCAATGAGACATCGACATAGTCCTCCATGTTCTTGTGCATCATGTCATGGAATATTGTTGTCATGGCTCTTTGATATGTTGCACCAGCATTTTTTAACCCGAAAGGCATGACATTCCAGCAAAAGGTGTCCCATGTGCATGTGAATGTGGTTTTCTCTTGATCCTCAGGGGTGATCTTGATTTGAATATAGCCCGAGAATCCATCCATTAATGAATACATCTGAAAGCCTATTGTAATATCTATGATCATGTCAATGTTTGGTAGAGGGAAGTCATCTTTCAAACATGCTTTGTTTAGGTCTCTGAAGTCCGTACAGATCCTGATAGATTTATCAGATTTAGAAATGGGTACCACATTGGAGATCCACCCTGCATAGGCAATGACTCAAATAAATCTAGCTTTCAACAACTTTTCTAGCTCTGCTTTTACCAATAATGGAACATGAGGATGCATCTTTCTAAGTTTTTGTTTCACGGGCTTGATCCCAGGAGCTATAGACAAGTGGTGCATGATGAGATTAGGATTGAGCCCTGGCATATCAGTGCAAGACCATGCAAAGTTAATATTCTTCTCTTTTAGGAACTCTATGAACTATACCTTCTCTTCCTCTAATAGAGATTGTGCCAGATGGACTATTTGAGGATTTTCAATAGTGCCCAAATTTACTGGCTATGTTGGTTCAATCAATACTGAAGATATTTCCTGAAAATGTTCTGGGAGGATATCAAGAGTCTCATCCTTTGGCACCTCGAAGAGGTTTTCACCATTGGATACATCTTTTTTCTTTACTATTTTGGGATTTGATACTACCATAGAGTGGTTTTCACCATCAGTCTGCTTCTTTTTATTTTTTAGTTTTTGACTAAGAAACCTGATATCCTCCTGTGACATGTTCTCACTCCTTGCATTGGTGGAAGAAGGGTAAGGTTCATAAGCATTGAGGTAACAAGCTAGGGAGTGGTCATTAGAAAATTTGAGGATAGGAATAGGATTTGTTTCACTCCAATCAATTATGTCTGGAAGTACCAATGTTAGAGAATCAAATTCTGGGAAGGACAACATTGTGTTAGCATCAAGACCATTAACTGACATGACATAGTTTGTTAAGTTAATCGCTTTGATATTTATATAAATAAGAGTGAGATCATCGTTAAAAGGGTCATTTTTAGTCATATGTGGATTGAACTCTAGCGACTCGTCAGTAGAAATCTCATCATCATCTCTCTGTAAATTGAGGTTTCTTTCTTGTGGCCTATTAAATTCTTCTAGACTGATGTATTCACCTGTGTCTCCATCAATGATCGGGGGAAGGAACTCTTCTTCTACTTCAGGAGGATCAGTATCATTAAGAAGAGTGTTAGATCATTTGCTAGGAGCTGAGGGAGCTGCAAACATGTGAATTGTATCTATCCCAATATCTTCAGAGGCAATAGATAGCCGATCCCATTCATAGTCATGAGAGTCTGTGACATCATCATCAGATCTATTTAAGTATTTAAAAATGGTTATCTGATGTACTCGATTAGCTATTTGTAGATCAAAGTGGGGTAGATCAAGGAAATGTGAAATTGTGACCAATTGCCCCCAGTTAGGATGTAAATTCTTTGGCCGGGGTGTCTCTTCAGTAATTGTCGCTATGGTGTCTGCTACCTCTTGAATGGGAGGTTGTGCTAGTAAAGGAGTGTGAAGATCCTGTGGTACCTCAAAGCTGGGTACATAGCGTTCTCCTTGATATGCAGGATTCTCTATACCAACATGTAATAATCTTTCATAAGGCCATGGTTCTAGTACTATCTCATCTGTTTCATCGCTCCCTTTATCAGAGGTTAGGCTATCTTTTGAAGTAGGTTTGTTGGATTGAGTATTAAAACCAAGTCCTATTTTATCTCTGCTATTATGGAACTCCATGGGTATAGGTTCAATAAGCCCTCATCTTGTGTCATTTAGAGGTCCCTTTCCTTTGTAACCCATTTGTGTGAGGAAATCATATCCCTTTCCATACTGTTCTGGGGATATCTTTATATGTTTGACCTCAAATTCTACTATTTCTCCTTTGTAAAGACAATCCAAGACTTCCTATTCTTCTATGTTATCTAAAGAAGATGTGGATTCCTTTATCATACCAGTTGCTTTGTGTACTTCTGGCTCTTTGGATGTTGTAGGTGTGAAAGTCGATGAAGGTTTTCCGTAGGATCTCGGTGACACTAGAAGTTCTATTAATGAAGGATTCAGGTCCAGCTTGTACTCTCCCATACCTATTTCTTCAAGTTTCAAGGTTTGGCTAAAAATCTTCATAACCATGTCCTTGGTAGTTTCAGGAGCAATTGCATCCATAGCTTCTTTGTTTTGTGGGATCATGCTACATGCTTTGATATTGTTGCAAGTGTAGTTAGCATCTACAGGAATCATCACTTCCACCCCATTATGTGGGAATTTTATGCATTGGTGATAAGTGGATGGTACAACTTGCATTTTGTGAATCCATGGTCTACCTAGTAGGATATTGTAGGCCAATGGTAAATCTAGAACTTGACATATGACGTTCCTCTCAATTGGTTTGACTCTGATAGGTAGAACAATAAGGCCTCTGGAGGATCTTTCTTCCTCATCGTAAGCTTTGATGGTTATCTTATTTCTAGAGTCAATTGTTTGTTCTGAGAGACCTAGTCTCCTGATTAGATCCAGTGTACAAATATTCAATCCTGCGCCTCCATCTATCAATACATGTCTAACACAAGATTTATGAATAAGGACTTCAATATGGAGGGGTTGATTGTGTGGATGGTTCAATGAATTGTCATCCTCTTTAGAAAAGGAGAGGTAATGTGGCACTGAGATGTGATTGACCATCGCTTGAAACTTGTCTATATCAATATCTTTTGGAACATTAGTAGCGTGTAGAGCTTGTTATAGGATTTCTCTATGTATTGCGGATATCTTGAGCAACTCAAAAATGGAAATTTTGGTAGAGGTTCATTCCAATTGGTCTATCAAGTCATATTTTTCTCCGGGGATAGTGACCATGTGTTTCTCTATTGGTTTAGGAATGGTTACAATAGGAACCATGGATGTTGACATTGATGTCAGTTTTGGAGGTCCTTTGATTGTAACATGTGCTTGGCTCTATGTTACAACATTTGAGTGGGATGGGACACCTTTAATTGTGACCATATTGATGGATTCAGTTTTAATATTAAGCATATTAATCACATTGTCATTTTTGGAATAGGTGTAGTTTACCTCATTACCCTTCCCTTTAGATGTTTCTCCTTGATTATAATTAGGAAAGGGTTTGTTGAATGTTGTATGATCCTCATTGGCAGTATGTCTGTCTACCTTGATCTTACCTCCTTTGATGAGGTCTTGGTTGACATTCTTAAGTTTGAGACAATTATTAGTCTTGTGTTCCTTGTTTTTGTGGAAGACACAATAGGAATTATCATCCCACCACCTAGGTTTGACCATTGGTTCCCACGGTTTAGAATCAGAAATCGTAAGAACTTTGTTATCCAATAGTGTTTTCGGAACAATCTCAAGAGGCTCCCCCAAAGGAGTGAATGTTCTTTGGGGTTTTGAATTCCATGTTAATTCCTTGTTGTTATCATTGTTCACTTTGGGGATGAGAGGTGTTACCTTAGCATCTTTTCTTGCCTGCATGCCATTGGTTAGATTAAATGCCTTGGGTTTAGAATTAATGTTAGAGGTGTCGACCACTTCATCATTAACAACATTCTTGTTTTGTTTCCACCATTTAGGCTTGGAGTTGGAGTTGTTGGTCTTGTTTTCATTTTGAAGGGTGATCTCTCCCCTTTTGACCATGACTTCCTCAATACAGAGGGCATTTTTAATCATCCTGTCAAAAATAGGAGAGTCTTGCATCTGTAGAGGATAGTTCAATTCAGGCACTAGATTATTAATGAAGATTTCCATCTTCTCCGTTTCGAGAATGACCCTTGATTATCGTGCAAAAATATTCCTCCATCTTTGTAGGAAGTGTTTGAATGATTCTCCAATTCATTTTTTGGTATTACATAGGTCCATCATAGTTAAATCATGTTGGATGTTGTAGGAGTAATGTTGAATGAACCGTTGGATCAAATCCTCAAATGTCTTGACCTTAGGGTTTAGTTTTGAGAACCACTCCATAGCATTACCTCCTATACTTCCCAGAAATAGTCGCATGAGGTATGTAGGTTTGTACATGTACTCAATTCTTAGAGCACAAAATTCCCTTACATGATTGTGTGGGTTAGTTTCTCCAGTGTACTTGTCATACTTTGGTCTTGCCATGTTGGGAGTAAACGGGACCATAGTGATACTCTTGTCAAAAGGAAATGGACAAATGGCATCCAAAGAGTATTTTGTTTTAGGTTTCTCTTTCTCTTGTTTGAGATTTGTGAGCTTTGTTTGCATCAGATTAAGTTGTTTGGTGAGAATAGATATTGGGTTTGGTACCTCTTTTTCCTTGAGTTTTTCCACGTCATAATATTTGGGTAATTTAACTCCTATGGATGCTAGATGGAGGAATTATTTTTATTTATTGTCACTAATTATCTGTTCCAATAGCTTATGGATCTGCTTACTTTGTTTGAGTTTTTCATATTTGTCTTTGGGGATCTCTTCTTCACTATCTGATCCAAATGGGCCATGTTCAAATTTGGGTCTTTCTTCCTCCTCCGTGCCTTTAGATTTTTCTTTTTTTTCCATCATTATAATCCTCAAAAGCATTACTCCATCTATGAGTGTTGCTATCCATTTGAGGGGAATCCAGATCAAGAAGGGAACTACGGGAAGTTTCTCCATGAAAGTGTGGTGTTTTAGGAGGCACTTTCGATCCTTTAGTTGTGTACTCATTGCATCTTGTGTTAACCATGAAGTTGTTCCTCAACTTTTGTCAATGTTTCCCAATAGTGTGAGTGAGAGTTTCAGTTTGTCCAAGTGGGCATGTCTAGGTAAAAGTAACTATTTGTTGTTGATGGATGTAACTGATTCCAGTGTTAGAGGGTTAGAATACCCTAATAGTGAGCTGGGAACCAAGTTGTTGGTGGGAAATAGGTAGACCACACGTATTGAACTGATCGTGAAAGATTGACTAGGCATGCAAGGTGGACATTTTGAAAGTATTTTGAAATTACAAGAGGGAGACAAGAAGAGACAACAGGAACCAGCTAAAGAGAAAAGAGGGTATCCTAATCAACTGATACTTCCTAAGAAAAACTCCTACAAGTACCTACTACCCTGAATGCGAGCCTCTGATGGTTCCAGATGCGATCCTCGAATCTGGATGCGACTGTATGCTGACTAAATGCGATCCAAAATACCAAATGCGATCCTAAATACTGAATGCAACTTGGGAAATCTAGGATGTGATCTTATGATGTCTTTGTCAGTTTTGGGTCAGTTCTGAAAAGTTCATTTTCAAAGTGTGTGAAGTTGCTTGTTTCTAGATTACGTTAAGAGGTGTTGTAAGGCGTGAAAAATACTTGTACTCCAGCGTTTGAAATTTGTTGATTGTTTTGAGGAGATTATCTTTTTAATGATTTTTTGAACATGTCAAAAGGTTTTGCATTGTTAGGAGGGTGAAACAAACACTCATCTTTTCCTATTCTCTAGGTGGAGGATGAAAATGTTTTCTTGTTGACTCAGGTACACACTCAAATGCTAATTAGAATACAACCATCACCAAGCATGCAATGGATCCAGTCATGATGCTGTATTAGCCAACTCTAAATGCAAGTGAGGGAACAATATGACAAGTGTCTTGGGGCAATTACTTTTTCCTTACATAAAGATTATCACCCTTTCAAGGATGAATTGGGAATTCTTTTAGTTGAACTTGTTGTAGATTATTGGGCAATCCGTTCAAAACTGTCCCCCATAGAATTGCACAAGGAAAAATTTAAGCGTATATCCCTATGAGTACTAAATATATGTAGTCTCACAAGCAAGATTCAAGCAGCTCCACTCTACATATACCCATATATGTTCAAGGAATGATGTCAAAATTCCAAGAAAAAAACCAGTTCCATCTTTCGAGTCTTTGTCCTACGAGGAAGCAACTATTTATAGTGAGTTGGAAGGGTTGGCGTAAAACCTATCCTCACTTGGGTCATTCTTGGGAGATTTTTTCCTCAACCGGCAGGCCCTCTACTGTTTAAGTATATGTAACCAAGATTGGCGAGCTTTGGAAGTCTGGATTTATGATTCTTCCAAAGAAGAAGAGCATACTCTCCTAATCTAAACTGTTTTCTCCCAAAACACTTAAAGCAAAGTTTATTCCTTCAAGCTATGTTGAGCTCAACTTAGTTGTTCCTATTTTAAAGAAAATAGGATGCTTGAAAAGGAAAGTTTGCCTTGTTCAATTAACCACAATATTTAATGACTTTCTTGTTCAATTACTAATCCAAAAAGAAATTATACAATTGAACTTGTTCTTTGATCCCACATATTTAGTGATTTGTGTTGTTCATTTACTATTCCAAACTGAATTAGACGATGTGTTTTCTTGTTCAGTTAACTCCAAATTCCGTTCAATCCATAAACTGATGTATGAGTTTCTGATTTTCCTTAAAAGGAAATGAGCATAATCCTCTAGTTAGTTTAGTGATAGATTGGAATATGTGTCTTAATTTGGAAAGCAAAGAAAATAGAATTCAAGATGGGGGGTTTTCAACTTGTAAAATCAAGTTAGTATCTGTTTAGTTTAACTCCCACGAAAACCTCCAAAAACAACTTGCAAACACTTGTTAAGCTGCAAGACATCAAAACAACCACTTGTTGAAATGTTAGAGTTAGGAAAATGAAATGCACAAACCTTCTAACCAGATGCGAGCTTAAAATTCTACTAAATGTGATGTAGCATACTGTATGTGAGCTTCCTTACCAAATGCAATCCCATGCTTACCAAATGTGAGCCAAAACTGAAAATGACCCAGGAAATCCTAGATGCGAGCCTCATTTTTTGTGGTTCTAGGGCATATCCCAGATGCGATCCTAAAAGGTTAAAAATGATCCTGTGACAGGATTCTGGGTATGCAAATTAGTAAATAAGTGTTAGAAAATGAGGCCAAGTTGAAAATCAGGCCCCACGGTGGGCGCTAGAAATGTGTGTGTATATTTTGTACCTGATAAGAGAGACACAACACATCAATAGATCATTGCATTAGCTCAAAAAGGTTATATAAGCATGTAAAACCAACTAATATTGACCTATTTCCTTCTAACTAAGAAGGGTATGATTAGTAACATAATAGCCCTCAGAATATGCTACCATCAGTGACATATACGACCTAGCATGAAGGATTTTAGTTTAAAACAAGCTAAATAAAGAGATAACATGCATTCTAGCTCTAAGAATGGAAATAAGAACAATGTAAAAGCATGAATTATGAAGTGAAATATGAGTTCTAAGATTAATCCAACAGCATAACATTGCATTTACAATATGAGATGAAGGCTTATTTTCTCTCAAAAATGGCTTCTATTTATAGAAGAATGAGAGAGAGAGAGAGAGAGGGGAGACAAGGCTCATTTATGAGTTGAGGGACTTATTGATGGTGGTGTAAGAGCCATTAATGCCTTGAGCATTAATGAGGCATGGACGAGACATAGGCTTAAGGCATCCTCATTAATGAAGTATTAATTAAAGCCTTAAAGAAGGAAGGGGAGAGTGTAAGGTTCAACTTGACAAGTTGGTCCCTTAGGAAAGTCATGCTTGAGAAAGTTGACTTTCTCAAGTTAATCATTCCCTAATGGAATGTGACAACATTAGGAGGTGGGTTAGGGTAGAATTTAGAATTAGGATTAGATTAGCAAGTTTGGAATGGGTTGAGAAGGGTTAGAACCCAGGGTAGAAGTGGTTGAGATAGGTTAGGTTGGGGTTTAGGAGAATATTAATTAAATGAATTAAACTTATTTAATTCATTCAAAAATAGGAATTTAATTATTTAAACAATTTAATTTCTTTTTAATAATTAGGGGACTATAGACATTTTAATTAAATTAAATAGGCTAGGGGAATGGGTTATTTTGAAAGTGGGTAATTGATTTAGGGATTTATTTAATTCCTTTATAATTAAATACTATAGCCATGTTTGAATTTGGTTTGATTTAAATGGTTTGAATTGATTTGAATCATATGGCTATAATAGTTAATATAAATTAATGATAAAAATCACCTAGGATATTAAATTTGATTTGAACAGTTATGCCAAGCAGTAACAGGCTCGTTTGGACATAATCAAGGGTATGATCACACTTAGGGAAAATAGGGTCCATAGTTGGAATAGACCAAATTTAGGTGGTTACAATTGGTAGGTGGCATGCCTGTGGTGAAGAAAGGCAGAATAGGCATGGAGACTTGGGTGCTTTGATGCTGTGAACTGGTTGTAGCACTTTCAATGGTTTGAGTAGGAATGGGTGGAATGGTGGTTTGCTGTGTTCTGACTGGTGGTGGTGGAAAGTTTGCAACGAATGTTGGGATTGCTTGTGAAAGAGGAACGACTGTGGCTTGCGTAGGTGCTTTCATAGTGATAGGGGGTATTGTTTGTGCTTTTGGTGTGGCATTAGAAGGTAGGGCTCCTGAGGTAGGTGAGGGTGTTGTGTGTATGATGGAAGGTGGAATGGAGAGATGAACTACTTGCGCAAGAAGAGTTCCCACTTGTAGGGCTCGTTGAAGTGGATCAAAAACTTCATTTCTAGTGGGATAAGGAAGTTCCCCTAGAAGTTCCATAGGTTGTGTGACAAGTGTGGGTATAATCCAAGGTGGAAGTTGAAGTCCTTGTTGTTGTATGTCCAAGAGTACCTAGTTGTTTTTGCGTCCACTCATGGTGTTTACCATGTGGACAAGCGCTGGATGGTTGATAAATGTTTCCATAATACTTAGAGTGGGAGTTTCATTAGTGTCTACCCAGATATGTTCAATTTGATCATTAGGCTACGACACATAAGTAACCATGGCATTGGTATTTTCAGTCATAGGATTAGATGAGCTAGCGGCAAGATTAGGATCCATGTTCTTCCTCTTCTTAGTGGCTCGTGTGATAGGTGGCATGAAATGACTATCTTAAGGGGATATGAGATGCAAAATGTATGCAAGAATGCACCTAGGAAACTAAGGATGATGATACTAGGATTAGGATGTGCTTAAGATGATGGATGTGCTTCTATAGATTAAGGATGACTTGATGTATGCAAGGATTAAATGTTGCTTTCCCTAGTGTAGGATCAATTGGATATGATTGTCTACCTAAGACAGACTTGTTGTCTTCGACGGACGAGATTATTTGCTAATGCAAACCAACCTTTTGATCATGGTGATGAGGTTGCAAAAAGACAAAAGGGATTATCCTAAAACAATGCTTAGTTTAAGGACATTCAAGGATGGGGTTTGATTAAGATGTAGGTTTTTAGCAACTCAAAAGGGTATGCAATACCAAGTGAGGGGTGTGATCAAGGATGCTTT
>MU226897.1:206848-226444 GCA_018584345.1 Thuja plicata
TGATGTGTTCCTAAAGATGACAACCTAAGTGAGGTCCTAAAATGCAAGCTAAGTGAGCTTAAGAAGAGGAGGAACTTGTGTTTGTTGTGGTAAACCAACTAGTCATATTGTTCAAATCCAACAAAAGAAGAGTTTAGACTATATTTTCCCATGAAATGAGAAATCTTGTTGTTGTAAATCACTTTTTCAAATTGTTCTTTTTTATGGATTTCTTGCTTGATGGAATCAATAATGTGTTGGTACTTGGTAGCCTCTCGGGTTGTGTTTTTGTGTTCTCTTTGCACGGGTGGTAACGAAGTTTTCACCTTCTTATGCTTCTTGGAATCAGTCATGTCCTATAAGTAGATCTGATCTTTGATGAATAGTTGGAGGTTGTTAGGACATATCTCATAAAAGACTAAATTTTTTGCAAAAGGATGTTGTCTTGATAATCTGGCAAAAGCTTGATCTTGTTCTGATTTTTCAATAGATTTGTTCCACGGAAAGAACCAATTTCAACATAATCAAACTGGAAAATAACAAGCATGTGTCTGAAAACAATTTGATAAGGGATAGAGAAACCTTGAAGGATACAAGCACGTGAAAAATTTGAATGTTGGATATTCTGTCTGTGTTTTGGATTTGTCAATGTTCTTCAAGCACTTCCAACACAAAATCTACCTAAGAAATTGGCATAGCATGAAAATACTTTCTCATAAGCTTAGACACACACACAAGAGATAATCATAATATGGCCATCAACAAGCACACAATGGCTCCATTCATGATGTCATATTATCACATTCCAAACACTCAGGGTGGCACGAATGTATGAGTGATCTTGGGGAAGTTACTATCTTCCTTGCACAAACATTATCACCTTTTGGGGGTGTTCCGGGTAGCTTCTAAGCCTAGAGTGTTTAGTATGATTCTTCATTCGATTGTATCCTTTATGTCCATGCAAGCACGATTCAGGCATATAGCCCCATAGAGCGTCTTGACAAAAGTGGTCATGTAAATGTGATTGAGACCGTGAGGCCACACTTAAGTTAGACGAGAGCTGAGTATAAGCTCAAATGCCAATCGACTCCCGAGGCTTTAACCCCAAAGAGTAAATTTGATTAATGTGAGTTAGAGTGGTGTAGCTTACACCTTGTTCTCACGTGGGTCATTCCTGAGAGATTTTTTCCTCAACCAGCAAGCCCATCTAAAGGATTCATATAACTTGGATTGGCAACAAAAAGGAGTCTAGATTTTTTATTTTACCACAAGGGGAAAAGAGCATACTCTCCTATCCAGTATCATTTTCTCCACAAGAATGCAAGACACGCTTTGTTCTTTCCAAAATATTCAATTGTTCAACACTAAGTAAGTCTGTCTAGGTTTTTGATCTTCCCAAAAGGGAAGAGAGCATAATCCCCTAAAACTCACTTAGGATTAGACAAGAAAATCTAACTAATTAGTCTAAGTGCCTAAAAAATATTAACACAAATATGATCATTTGGTTGATGTAGATCTGAGGCAACCTGTAAGACAAATGTGAGTAATTTTGAGTTTGTGTCTTTGACAAGTGGTGCTGCAAAACAATTAGTTAGTAGTTCTATGAATATTGATCTTTGAAAAGTGTTATTAGCACAAGAACTACTTAACAATTGTTAGTACATGATAAATCCAACTTAGATAGAGCGCAAAAATTGGTTTATGGCACAGACACTGATTCTAGTTTTTACCTAAAAATGACAAAAAGCGGAAAACAAGCTAAAACATAGAAAAATTAGAGAGATGTTATACCAGTCAGAGACACCAGTTTATAGATTGCAGACGCCGGTTAAGCACAGACGCCAGTTTGTGAATCAAAGACACTGGTTCATGAACTAACATTTACGAGGACGCTAATGTACCTACAAACACAAAAAGATAGAAAATAACATCACTTTTTCTTCTTCTTAGTCTTTAGTTTGATCAAATTTAGCCATTTTGAGAGTATTAAAATAACTAAAAGCTAGTGTTCTTTGAACCATTATCAAGATGTATTCTCCTTAATGAAAATTTAGCATAATTTCTGCTTGTAAAATGAGTTTCTGCTAAAAAATAGAATGATAAGATGCCTAAAATCAGTAGGAAAACAAAAAATCCTTATAAACCAAAAAGTTTTGTTTTCAAAGTCTCAAACTAGCTATTCCAGGTGGAGACGCCAGTGCAGAGTGGAGACGCTGGTTAAGCACAGACACCGAATGATAGTTCAGGGAGAACTAGCATTTACACAGCCGCCTCTATGTAAAACATAGACGCGAATCCGCGTGCTTGGTGAAATTTGAAGAAAATTAAGACAAGAAGGTAGGAATTTTAGGGATGTGGGTCCCACTGGGCGTGCCAGAATGTGTACGAGGAATTATTCAATCCGTTGGGAGAAAGATCAAACATGAAAACATTATTGGGTTAGCACATCAATTCAAAATCACATGAAAAAGAAAGAAAGCAACAAAGAACTCAACATAACATCAGATTGAGCTAAAAATAAGTAAATTACACCCTATTACTACCTATTTGATTTGCTCTTGATAAAGATATGTAGGTGTGCTCTCTCAAACACACAAAATGCAATGATCTCCAATGAAAATTCAAGATCTAAATATGCAAGAAGAGAGATTCAAGAGCTAGTAGAAAGAACTAGTCTCAAATCTTCTCCAAGATGATGTATCCAAACTATGAAATTGATATGCAAGCTATAAGATTGAATGCTATGATTAAAGAACTATGCTATGAGATGAGAACCATGATTCATTTTAACCAAAAAGAAACTAGCATGTAATATCTAATTTATTTAAGCATAAACTAAGAGCATATGAAAACATGAAATCTAGAGCTATGAACTTCTAAATGCAAAATAACATGATAACAATGCAAAATTGAGAGATGAAAATATGAGAGGAGAAGGCCTTTATTTATAGAGTTTTTTGAGAGAGGAAGAGGCTTGGATGATGTGGCACCTATGTGGCATCCACATAAGAGCCACATAGGAGACTCATAGACTTGAAAAGATGGCCAATTTTGAGTCAAAATTGGCATTTAATATTGAGTAGCTCAATATTTCAAATGGGGAGACAAAATTGTAAGAAGAAATTAAAGAGAAATGGGTGCCCATTTTGGAGAGAATTTCCCCATGTGGGTGAGCATTCCATTAGCCTTAAAAAGGTTAGGAATCACCCATTAAGCATGGTTAAAGGACAGTTAGGTGGGGAAGTATACTTAGGAAATGATGTGATAGGAGTAGGGTAAGAATAGGGTAGGATTTAGGGTAGGATTAATAGGTTCCTAGCTAGGGTTTTAGGGTATTATTCAAAATAAATTATGGTTTAGAAGAATTAGGAAATGGAGGATTTAATAGATGTAAATTTATTAAAAAGGGAATTTCATGAGAAAAATGTATTTAAATGAAATACATTAGAATAGTATTTAAACTATTGATAAATGAAACTATTTAATTGATTGAATTAAATAGTTAGAGGAATAAGAGGGAAATTAATATTAATAATAATATTAATATTTTTGGACATCTACACTTTCCACTGCTTATCCTCTCATCTTGCATCAGTTTCGACCACACCAATGCAGATCCTTTGAGTCTAGCCTTAGCATAACTGAATCTCTTCTCCTCCGAGACTTCTTTGTAATCAAATTGGTTGTCAATGGCTTCAAGCCAATCCAAAAACTCTTCTCCATTAAGGCTGCCACAGTAATATGGTATGTGTTCCATGCTATCCTTGTTTAAGGACTTGAAGGAATCTAAGAATACCTTTTGTTCTTTGTCCATCTCAAGTTCTTTCCCTTTGTTTGATGAATCTTCTGTCTGACTTTCATCTCCATCACTTGCATCTCCCCATTCTGTTATCTTCTTTTCCCCTTTGTCTCAGACACACTAGCCTTCTCCAAGAGGCCTTGAACCAATTCCACTATGGAATCCCTACTCATTTCCTTAGGAGGCATGCTATCACCCTCTTGAATCTCCTCCCCTTTAGACATACACAATCTTCAAGCTATTCTAGCTCTGATACCACTCTGATGCAGAGGGCTTGACAATCTAGAACTTTTCCTCACTCCTATGTTCTTGTTTATCCAAACCAACCATCCAATGGTTGTTCTTTGTTGGGTCTTCTTCCTAATAGGATCTCTAAGATCCTTTATACCAACTTCTCCTCCAAGGTATAGTTGGTATTTAGAAGACTCCAAGATTTCTAAGCTCAACTAGTCCAACTAGTTAACCAAAAGCCTAGTTCCCTTCACTACAACTCCACCTAGATTTCCAATCCTCTACCTAGGATCTTCTCACACACTTAACAAGACTTCCCATGCACTTCTTGACCCCTTCTTGGTCATTCTGCATCCATCCAAATAATCCAAGACCCTTTACCAATCCAATTGGTCACTAATTCACTAGGAGGCCTAATTGCTCAACTCCTAGTAGGTCTATTTTCACCGATTTTGGTCAATTTCTCCCAAAATATCCAAATGAATCTACAAAAAAACTTGAAAATATTCAAGACATCATCCAACACTATCAAAATCCAAAACCTTGACCTCTGGAAGCACCCAAAACCCCACTTTCTTGCAATCCCTATATTATAGCCTATTAATTAGGCCTCTGGACCAGTCAGCATGAAAAATTGTTAAACATGTCTCCAACCTTTGATTCACCTCCTTCCACCTTTTAATAATTTTAGGAGACTATCTAGTGCATCTACAAATGCGACTAAGCCTTTACCAAAAGGTCATGGGTGCTTATTCAAATCCTTCCTTCTCCCTGTCCTGGCTCACCTGGTTTCACCAGTCAGCCATAGGGATTTACTTATGGCCTGTGAAATCCATTGAAACAAAAAAAAAAAAAACCAAAAACCTATCTACAGACCCTAACCCTACTTCCCCCATGGTTTTAGACAATTTTAGGTTAGAGCCATTTCTAACTAGGTAACACTATTTTTGTCTCTGTCAGACTAATGACCTTCAAAAACTTGAAACTTAACACCTACTGAACTTCAAAACAAAATATCTATTGCATATGGAAGCTTAAAGAAAACACTACACTAACATGGAGCTCGAATACCCCTGCCAATCTGTACACAGTCGTAGAGTAGCAAAGACAATGTAGATTATACAAAAATGGATACAGTCATTCATACAAGGGTGTCAGAATTAAGTGTTTCAATCCAAAATATCATTAACCCCCTCAAAGCATTGAATCCATACTCATATACCAAGAATGGGGTAGTTACATCAGTTCTAACTACATTTTGTCAATTCTTGCAAAAGTTACTCGAGTAACTTTTCGAAGTTGCTAGCAACATTTTGTATTTTGAACATTTTGACCTTGTTTGTCAACTCAATGATGGATGTTGAATTCTAAGACCCAAAATAGGATGTGTAGGGTCCTAAAAGATACCTCTAACCCATATTTCCCTAAAATGGCAACATTTCACAATTTTGAAGCCAAAATATCCTAAAACACCTAATGAGCATTAAGTTCCTTGCAATCATGTAGTCAAACTATCCTTTTATCCAACCCCTTGGATATTATACTAACACACACATAACCACCTACCACAACCCTAAACAACACAAAAACATGAAATAGGGAGGTGTCCTGCACCACCTTCTACTAAGGGCATTTGCAACTTTATTTTTTACCCATTCTTATGTTTAATAGTGAAGGTGTATGACCACAAAAACTCCATCCATTTGATGTGTCTCAAACTTAATTTTTCTTGAGTGTTGATATAATAGAGTGCTTGGTTATCTATAAAGACAAAAAAATCTTTAGGCACTAGATAATGCCTCCATTTCTTCAGGGCTTGCACAAGAGCATATAGCTCTAAGTCATAGGAAGAGTACCTAGACTTTTCCTCATTCAATCTCTCACTGAAAAATGCTACTAGCTTACCTTCTTGGCGTAAGACAACCCCCACTTTTATGCTTCTTGCATCACACTCCACTATCAATGGTTTGTCAAAACTTGGTAAAAAAAGTATAGGTTGGGTGGCTAATTCTTTCTTCAACCTTTTAAACCCCTCATTAGCTTCTTTGGTCCATACAAACTTTGTTTTCAACCCTCCTTTAATGGTTTCTAGGACTGGAGCACAGATTTCATTTAATATTCTAATAAACTTCATATAGAATTGGGCTAACCCATGGAAGCTCCTAACTTCAGTCCCTATATTTGGAGTAGGCCAGTTCAATATAGCTTCTACTTTGTCCTTATCCATCTTCAAGTCACCTTGGGAGACTACAAATCCTAGGTAGACTAATCCTTCCTTAATAAACTCATTATTTTCAAGATTTATGGTGAGATTTTCTTCCTGCAACCTCTTCAAAAATAATTCCAATTTTTTCATATGATCTTCCTTTGTTTTACTAAAAATGAGGATGTCATCTAGGTAGACAACTACAAAGACACCTATGTAATCCTTCAATACTTAATTCATAACCCTCATAAAGGTACTAGGTGCATTGGTAATCCCAAAGGGTATAACTAACCATTCATATAACCCCTCTGTAGTTTTAAAGGCTGACTTCCACTCATCACCTTCTTTCATTCTAATTTGATAGTAACCACTTTTCAAATCAATTTTAGAGAAGTACTTAGCACCCCCCAAACAATACATTAAATCTTCTATTCTAGGAATAGGAAATCTATATCTAATAGTTATCCTATTAATTTCCCTAGAATCATTTCACATTCTCCACTTACCTCCCTTCTTATGGGCCAACACCATTGGGACATCACATGGGCTTATGCTCTTTCTAATCAGCCCTTGGTCCAAAATTTCTTGTACTTGCCTAGCTATCTCCTTGTTTTTCTTTGGTGTCATTTTATATGCAGCCTTGTTTGGCAAAGATGTTCCTGGCACAAAGTCAATATGATGACTTATCTCCCTCTTTGGTGGTAGTGTAGCTAGTGTACCCTCACATATTATGTCCTTAAACTGATCCAAGAGTTGTTTCACTTCTTTTGGCATGGATTCTTTCTTATGTGTCTCCTCCTCCTTTTGATTCAACATGATTTCATATCCAACTCCTTCTTCTTTCATCTTCTTTAGGAATTCCTTCCCACTCATCAATATTGTATTGGGTTCCATCTTATCCATTATGTCTTCCTCTATTAAAGACTGAATTTTAGAACTTACTCCATTCTTCTTGAATGAGTACTAGTTCTCTTTTTCATGATGGACTACTTCCCTGTTATACTGTCATGGTCTACCAAGCAATAGATGACATACATCAATTGGCAACACATCACAAAGTATCCTATCCTAATACTTGCCAATAGTGAATTCTACCCGCACTTTCTCATTTACCAAGATGTTTTTCCACTTGTTTAACTAGGTAATGTTATAGGGACACACATGTGGAATCTTGGTGAGTTTCAACTTTTCTACTGCCTCCTCAGATACAACATTATCTATGGACCCTGAATCAATGATAACTTTGCACACTTTTCCCAATATCTTGCATTTGAATCTAAAAAGATCCATTCTCTTCTTATGTTCATCTTTAGTGGGTGTCTTGATCATGATTATTCTCAACATGAGATGCTCTCCCTTCTCTGAATCTAGACTCACCTCTAATTGTTAAGAATATTCCTCTTCTGGGACATAGGCAATCTTTTTCTCTCCTTGTGAAGCTGAGGGTTTTTCAGGGCATCTATATGTGGGGTGCCCCAATTGTCCACAGTTGTAGCATTTCATGGAAGAAAAATGAGAACTCCTTGCAAAACCTGATGATCTTCCTCTTCCACTGTTATAATAACCTCTACCTCTACTATATCCACCTCTATTATTTGTCTCATGTCCTTGTTCTGCATATTTGGAGTCACCTTGGCTCCTACTATCATTTCCTCTTCCACTTGAATCACCTCTATGACCACCTCTATTGTCTCTACCTCTTCCTCTTCCTCTAGAGTTAGAGTCTTGTTTCTTTCTAAGTTTCTCTTCCACTTTTAGAGCCATTTGAAAACAACTATGAATGGAGGTTAGGGTAAATAGGTTGATCTCTTCTTGTATATTCAACCTTAATCCATTAAGGTACCGAGCAACCTTTATGCTCTCTCTCTCTCCTATACTCTAGATCTAAGACAAAGCTTCTGGAATTATTTTATATATGATGGCACATCTAGGTCCTTTTGTCTAAGGTTTTTCCTTTTCTTGGGTAGCTGAATGTCATAGTCTTCTGGAAGGTAGTTCTCCTTCACCTTTGCCACCATAGAATTGCAATTTTCTATGGGCTTATTCCCTTCTTTCTCCCTTTCTTCTTACAAAAACTTCGACCATGTGAGTGCTTGTCCTCTTAGCCTAGACTTGGCTATCTTTACCTTCTGTGCTTCTATTATTCCATCAAATTCGAAGTGGTTCTCCATTCCTTCAATCCATTCCATAACCATCTCTGCATCCATCATACTAGAGAGCATTGGAATGCCTTCTAGATCCTTTCCACTCAATGCTTTGAGGGCCTTGAGGAATGCTTCCTTAGGTAGAGGAGCTCCAGGCTCTGGTTCTATCTCTTCCTCTGTTGGTTTCTTCCCCTAATCCTTATCTTCACTCATTTGTTCTTTCATCTTGTTGGTTGCCTCTAAAACCACTTCCATCTTCAACTTCATCTCTTTCATGGCTTCTTCAAGAAGCCTTTTTTTGTTTTGTTGCTCTGATAAGTCCCTTTCCAATTCTTCATTGGTCACCAGGATGCTTTCTCCTATGGATTCACTCCTCTCTGACATAAACTAATCAAATCCCAAGCCTTTTAGTGGCCCTAATACCAATTTGATGGGGAGATCACTCTCAAGAGAACTCTTGCTCCAAAACTAAGGCCCCTTTCTTAGGCCTTCTTTAGGGTACTCTTCACTACCCTAACTAGAGGATAAATCCAAGATCCTCCACCCACTTACGAACTCTCCACCAATTTCAAAATCCCACTTTTTTAATCTCCATTCCACTATGCACCCAAAATCCTTAATTGTCACTTTCTCTCCAAACTACCCTTGCCTCATGAAATTGGGGTCCTTGACCATTCCTAGGTAACTTCCTACTAATTTTTATCCTTCTTGATGGATCCCAATTCTTGGTTCTAATCGATTCCTCAACTTAAAAGTTTTAGGCCTTCTAGCCAAAATAACAAAAAGATCTATCAAAGACCACACTGAAGGAAGCAACCACACCGACACAAAGGGGGGAGGGGAGGACAAGATCCTACCACTAGGGGAGGAGGCAGGGAGGGTTGTGGGTTAGGAAAAGAGGAAAGGAGTAAGGAAGTAGAGGAAATTCAAGGATGGTGGCGGTTATCCAACGTGGCCAAAAGAGGTTTCCAAGATAGGCTTAAGGCCCAACCATAATCCCAATTTAGGTTAATGGAGTGGCAGTTGATTTCTATGGCTTCCTTAAGCTTCCTCTTGAAATAGTTGTCCTCCTTGGCTAAGATTTGGGTGTTCTTCAAACTTGAATAATTCAATCTATGAGATGGGTGATCAATCATCTTAACACCAAGTTGCTGCACCTTCACTTGGAGCTTTCCTCTTCCCTTTGTCCAGACTTATGGATTCATTTGGATACGTCCTCCTATGCCAGAGCTATGGGTTTTCAAGAGGAGTGAATCAAAAGGTAGAAGAATAAGTTATGTACACTATTATATAGAACCTGTGGCCAACACCCCTTGCCAACATTTTCAAACCACCTCATGTCCAATTCGGGGGTTGGGTTCTCAGCATCTCAACATTTGCATATTTCGTGTGATCAGTCTTCCCTCCTCTTGACTCCTTGGTCAAACACTTATCTCCCCAATCCTAACCACAATGCTTCAGTTTGTTCCAATTTAGCAATGTCAAGGCCCTCTAGCAGACACATTGACATTCATGATGTTGCACTCTACAAGAATGGATTGGGTGGTACGAGCTCTCATTTCTTGGTCACTGTCTCTAACCATTTGGTCTCTCCAAATGTTCCTCTCAAATGTATCATTTGAGAAGAGGATCTAATGCACATTTTTGGTAACACATAGGGTTTAGGGTCAACTTCTTATAAGGATTCATCATCCTTGGCCACCTACAACATAGATTATAAAGAGGAGGTCACCCAACATTATCCTCTATGTTGTGAGCAGTCTGGAGCCATTTCATAGTCTCCCAATGTCCTCCAACATTCTTCCTCTTCCAAAAAATCATTTCCAAGGTGGACAGGCATGGGATCCAACCTTGGTTTCCCTTGTTGTGTAATTTACAAGTCTAGCATTAAATGCACTGATTACGTATTTCTGCAACCTAGCTTACATCAAGCCCAACCCTTGGTAGATTTTTGTCCCAACAATGAGTGCACCATTGAGGCTTTTCTTGAATTTTTTTATCCCACACACATGGTTTCCTTTGAGACACATGAAACCTCTAACATGTACTACCAAGCCTCTTCCCTCTTTCCCTCCTTGGAATTAGGGTCCTCTTCCTCCTTGGAATCAGGGTCTTCTACTATGTACCTTTCCACTGAGCCCCTTCTCCTTATCAATGACCATATTGGTGAGTTGGTGACATTATCGCACCCCAACCATGTTGATACTGGTGCTCATTCTCTCCCCATTACCCCTCCCCCTGATAGTTTGGAGTTCTCTATGCCACCTCACTATCACTCAGTGCATGAATGGGAGAGCAAGTTGGTGGTCAACTTGTCTAATGCCACTCTTGACCCCTTTTCTTTTAATTATCTAAAGTAGGGTCTTAATTTTTCTATGGCTCCTCGTGCCATCCCTCATGTTCAATTTATGGTTGAAATTGAGAATTCTATACAATATCTCCCCATGGGTGTTACAGAAGAAATTAGGCAAGATTGTGCAGTGGCTCTCAGACGTGCCAAACCACCCAAGTGCAACATCCCCAAAGTTTAGATGGTTGCCTTCAACAATTTTCTGAACCATAATGACATACTGATCTCCAAAGCCAATAAAGGAAATTCCACCATCAATATGGACAGGCAAGACTACGTCTCCAAGATGCGTGAATTTCTCTCAGACTCTAGGAGCT
The DNA here is from genome assembly GCA_018584345.1 of Thuja plicata. Classification (NCBI taxonomy): domain Eukaryota; kingdom Viridiplantae; phylum Streptophyta; class Pinopsida; order Cupressales; family Cupressaceae; genus Thuja; species Thuja plicata. The sequence continues at coordinate 217,875 of MU226897.1, forward strand.
ACAAAATTCTTTCCCGCAACCCTTGCCCCAAAATTTTAAACAAAGTCAAAGAAATTATGTCCAACTCCTCTTTTGATGACACAACTAAGAAAATACCTTTTCCTACTAAAACAATAACCCTCGCATATATGGGGTTCCAAAAATTTACAAAGGAGACATTCCTTTGAGATCGATAGTGGACGCCATAGGGTCACCCACCTATTTTATGGAATCTCACCTTGCCAAATTAATCTTGCTCTTGGTGGCTAATTCTGACTCCATTTTCAAGGATTCTAACCACTTTTTCAACTTCATCAAGGATGCCAAGTTGGAGACTAATGACATATTGGTAAGTTTTGATGTGGCCTCTCTCTTCACTAAGGTTCCTATTCCTGACTCTATCAAAATCATGAAATGCAAGGTTAGTCTTAAGATCACCAATATGGTAGAGTTATGCTTAAGATCCACTTTATTTTCCTTCCTCGATGTCATATATGAAAAGGTTGAAGGAGTGGCCATGGGATCCCCCCTTTCCCCTTTCATAGCCAACCTTCATATGGAGCATTTTGAGGAGACAACCCTCCACTCTTTCCCCCTCAAGACAAGATGGTGGAAGCGATATGTCTATGACACCAATGTATGTTGGCCTCATGGGCTTGAAAAACTCAAATAATTTCAAAGGAACATAAATAGTGTGGCCCCTAGCATATCCTTGACTAAGGAGCTTGAGTTTGAGGGCCAATTACCCTTCCTTGATGTTCTTCTCATTAAGAAATCCAATTACAACATTGGTCATTGTGTGTTCCACAAGGATACCCATACTAATTTATACCTCCACTCCTCTTCCCACCATCACTCCACCCAAAAATTTGGTATCCTTAAGACCCTATCCTTGAGAGCCCACAAAATTTGTGATGGTGAAAACTTAAACCAAGAGCTAACCTATCTTCACCAAGTCTTCAAGCTAAATGGGTATTCTCATAAAAAAAATTCCAAGGCTCTTAACCAAGCCAAGTACTTCTACCTTTCCATCTCCATTCCTAAACCCACCCCAACCCAACCTCCTTTGCATGCCTCCCTTCTTTTTGTGGATAACATCTCCCAAAAAAATTACAAAAATCCTAATTAGGAAGGGTCTTCGTGTTGCCTTCAAACCCATCTCTAAGTTAAAAATTCATTTTCCCCCTCTTAAAGACTCCAAATAATCTTTCTTAGTCTCTGGAGTCTACAAGGTAGTTTGTTCCTGTGTACACCCTATATAGGTGAAACAGGCCGCTCTTGCAAGACCAGAATAAAAGAGCATTGTGCTAACATTAGGCACGATAGAGTCCAAAAATATGCCTTAGCAGAACACTCGTCCTCCACCAAACATCATATCTATTTGGAGAAAACCCAAATCTTAGCCAAGGAGGACAACTATTTCAAGAGGAATCTTAAGGAAGCCATAGAAATAAACTACCACCTTGTTAACCTAAATCAAGATGATGGTTGGGCCTTAATCCTATCTTAGAAACCTCTTTTGGCCACGTTGGATAACCGTCACCATCCTTGACCTTCCCCTACTTCCTTTCTCCTTTCCTCCTATCCTAACCCATGGCCCTCCCATTCTCCTCCCCTGGTCGTAGGCTTTCATCCTCCCCTCCCCCCTTTGTGTCAGTGTGGTTTCTTCCTCCTCCTCCCCATCCCTTCTTCTTCTTCATGCGCCCACACACTTACACACACACACACTATATATATATACGTGTATATATGTAGGTATATATATATGTATATATATATATGTATATATATATATATTAATGGGAAGTGTGTACTGATAGGGGAGGGGTGAATGAGTACATCTAAAAGTTTTATCTCTTTTATCCTTTAACCTTTATGTAATCAATTGTTTATCCAACCATATATTCTATACTATCTTTGTGTAAGATATATCCATTCTTTAACTTAATCAAACATGTAAACATTCATAAACATTCATGAAACTAATTGACTCATAACACATGATATGATATCGTAGAAAACCCCAGTTAGAAGGTAAAAAACACGGTGGGGATGGAACCCACAAAATCCTCACTATCTGGAGATTGGAAGGGGCCAGTTAAGGTTTACAATTTGATCACTTTTGATGATCTACCCTATTAGGAGTATTATGTGGATACTTGTTAAGATCTACCCTATTAAGAGTTTTAGAAACACTATTTAGTGTGCACTCGATTAAGAGATTTACAATAGGATTGCTAAATCCACCTTCCTTGAAAGGATTTCTTCTATTTACTACACTTGTTAGAATGCAGACAAAAATACTCATTGATATGAGTGTATGAAATCTAACTATTTTTTATTACAGATCCATTACAATTCACATGTACAAATGTATCACCTATTGTGATTGATTAATACCTCTGTTCTTGGTTCTTGATAACCAATTTCATCTTTTGCTATTCTACTTCTTGAAACTCCCAGTCTGATCCATAGATTTTCTCATTGGCTATATTCATCCTCTCATCTATAATATTGAATCATTACAACATCTATTTATAAGATAAATTGACCTAATGTAGTTTCATGAATAACAAAACTAACTCTATGATAACTAGTTTACAACTTGACCTTGATCTCCTAGTCTGCATGTTTTCAATCACTTAGAATGATTAAAACAATTACAATAATGATGCTTTTCCATTAAGTAATGGTTTTAAAAAAACAAATCAAGAATCTATAAATAGAATATGAGTGTTTTTTCTGACTTGGAAGTCAGATCCACTTTTTCTGGGATGTAACTGACTTTCGATGTCTGATGCTCAGTTTTCTCTGAAGTTAGTTTGACTATCTTTCAGTGTTCTTGGTTGAACTGTTTATCATTTTTCTCTTTGTCTATTCTCTCTACTTGTACTGTATCTTCTAGTTGGGTTCCTCTATCAATTTCCTCCTGTCAGGTTCCACTTTATCATCGGTTCCACTTTATCATCTTTAGTTTACTTTTTTGGTTTACACTGCAAAACTTGTTGGATCTCTTGATATTCATGTTTTGTCACTGATGTCAACATATATTTTTGTGGAGAAGACAAACTGGATACTTGACTGGAAGAAGTGTACGGATACTATACAGATGATTCAGAACAATCAAATTTGAATTTTAGCAGAAGGATGTGTAGTGACCTTATTCCTAAGGTCGCTTGACTGAAGGTTACATATTGTGGATGTTACACTTGATTTGGTGAAGACTTGTTTTTTGGACTGTAACTATGATTCTAAATAGAGCAGGTCTCTGTGTTTCTAGTATATCTTTATGGAAAAGATATTTCAGATGATGCAAGCTTACTGGTGGATAGCTGACATATGTTAGAGTAATGGGTTGAGTTTGATTGTTGTTTTGTTACTGGTGACGTCAGTTGTGGCGTATATTCTGGAGAAGACCTATTTACTGGCCGACTTCAGACATGTAGCATGTGAAATTAACTATGAGTGTGGATTGAAGATTTGGAAGTATATGTGATGGATTGTAATTGATGTTTACTTTTTATAGGTACCATGTGTATCTTAGAAAGGGGTTATATAAATATTTGTATGATGGAAATCCTTAATCGGCCGACCTAGTTAATTATGTATTAGGAAAGATTAATTGGTCGACCTAATGAATTATTGTAAGAGGGTATATATGAATGATATTTTCTTGTGGACAAGATGTGGCAGAGAAAAAGAGGACAAAGATGTGTGGAAACTATGAATCTTCTTGACTAATGGATATAGAGTAGAGTTGATGATTGTTATACTTCATTGGAACTGACCAAACAAACACAGTTTCTATTAGACAGCTCACTAGATTGTGTATTTTATTTACACACTTGATTTAGATTGTAAATCCTGGAGGGTGGCTTTAACCTTCTTTGGGCAGTGTGCCTTGGCAATGAGCCTACTATTTTATTTGACTCCTAACATGGTCTATCTCCTAACAAGGACTGTGTAATGTAATGTTGTAAAAAGCTCCTAATAGGGCTAATATCATTTAATAGGGATACTATACTCTCAGTACATTATTTGTGGGTGTTAATTCCCATCGGGGTTTTACCTTTAATAGGGTTTCCTTGAAAAAATATTGTGTTATAGTGTTGGCATTTACTATGTTATCATTTACTTTTGTTGATATGGTTTATAAAGTTTAAATTTTAATAATCTATACTAAAACTGATTCACCCCCCTCTCAGTTGTCTTGTGGACTGTTATTCCTAACAATTGGTATCAGAGCTACTGGTCCTTAGAGAGAAATTTTAACAACTTGAGGTGATCCTAAAAATGACTTACTACAGGAAGGATAGTCCGAAGTTTGATCCTGAAAACTTTGATAGTTGGAATAACTAGATGAGAACACATTTTCTATGTCTGGGAATTGATTACTGGATGATCAAAAAGAATCATGAAAAGATAGTGACTGAGGATGAGTTATAAAAGGCTTCTAAAGATCAGAAGAAGTTATTTTCATGCAATATGGTTGCAAGGGAATCTTTGATCATTGGTCTTTCAGAAGGAGAATTCACTGAAGTAAAATACTTGGGCTCTGCACATGAGATCTAGACAAGACTAGAAGCATTATATGTTGGAGACAAGTTTACAAAGAAAGAAAAGTTACAGAACTAGAAGACAAAGATGGAAGTACTAGAGATGAAAGAAGATGATAACATTAGGGCATATGCACAGAGAATTACTGAAGTAGTTATTGACATTAGAAACTCTGGAGGAACTTACAGTGAGGAAGAAGTGATTGCAAAGATACTCAGATCTTTGACACCTATTTACAGAACCAAAGTACAAGCTATAGAGGAAATTATACCTTTGACACCGAACTTCACCAGAGAAATGTTGATTGGAAAGATAACTACATTTGAGGCCACAGAATTGGGAGAGCTCTTTTACCTAAAGTTGAGTCAGCATTCAAGGAAACCATGCACAAGAGCAAAAAGACTTATCTTGAAATGCAAGCACCAACAGTGGTGACATAATTGAAGAGGTTGGATTGTATGTTGATGAATGGGAATAGATACAGGAGGAAGAAAGAAAGATAGATGAAGTTGTGGCACTGATTGCTAGAAGAGAAAAGAGAGGTAAGGGAAAATTTGAAGGCAAATTACCTTTGAAAATTTTTTCATGTAACAATATTGGTCATTTTGCATCTAGATTTCCTACAAGAGTTCCAAAGCACAAACCTTAGTGTTTCAAGTCTAAATATTCAAAAGACAAGGAATGTTATTATGCTAGTGAGGGTATATCAGATGATGATGAAAATTTTTAGATTAGGGAAAATATATATGATTGTGGTTAGATTACAGAAACAAAAGAGGTTACTGCTGAACCTGAAGAATCTTTGATGATTGATGATGAGATTGAAGATGAATAGACTGAAGCTACTGAGACATTGAAGACACCAAGGTATGTTAAGAAGAACCATCCTAAAGATCAAATTATTGGTGATGCAAGAAAAGGCATGATGACTAGATCTAGAGTTAGAGATGAGATCTGTTTGATTTCTCAAGTTGAGCTAAAGACTACTAATGAATCATGTAGAGATGAATCTTGGACTAAAGCTATGGAAGAAGAACTAGAATAGATAAAGAAAAACAATACTTGGGAATTGTTTCCAAGACCTAAGAACAAAAATGTGATTGGCACTAAATGGGTTTTCAGAAACAAGATGGATGAGGAAGGAATAGTAGTAAGAAATAAGGCAAGACTGGTATGTAAAGGATACTCACAACAAGAAGGAATAGACTATGAAGAAACATTTTCTCTTGTTGCTAGATTGGAAGTTGTAAGATTATTCCTTTATTATGCTGCACATAAAGACTTTAAGGTTTATCAGATGGATGTGAAGTCAACATTCTTGAATGGTGATTTAGAAGAAGAAGTTTACATTGAGCAACCTGATGGTTTTCCTTTGAAAGATGATGAAAATATGGTTTGAATTCTAAAGAAAGCACTGTATGGGCTGAAACAAGCACCAAGGGCATGGTATGAAAGATTGGAAAAATATCTACTTTATCTTGGTTTCAGGAAAGGTAATGTAGATAGTAATTTATACTTAAGAACTGAAGAAGATGGAATCTTGATTATAGAAGATTTTGTTGATGATATCATTTTTGGAGGGAATGATAAGATGAGTAAGAAGTTTGCTAAAGAAATGGAAAATGAATTTGAAATTTCAATGATTGGTGAGACAACTTTTTCCTTGGTTTGCAAATTAATTAGAGTAAGAATGACATTTTTATATCTCAGACCAAGTATCTTAAAGAAATGTTGAAATTTTTTGGAATGTAAGATTGTAAACCTATTGGAACACCTATGGAAATAGGAAACAAACTGACTAACAGTGATGAGACTCAAAGTGTTGTTCAGACTAAGTACAAATTGATGATTAGAGGTCTACTATATCTAACACACACTAGACCATATATTACCAATGCAGTTGGAATTGTGGCTAGATATCAGGCATATCCTAAAGAAACACATTTTTCTATTGTGAAAAGACTTTTCAGATATCTGAAAGGGACAATAGAATATGGATTATGGTATGAAAAATCTGATGATTTTACATTGTAGGATTTTACTGATGTTGATTAGGTAGGTAATGTGGATGACAAAAAGAGCACAAGTGGTGGTGCATTTTTCCTTGGGAAAAGGCTGGTTTCTTGGTTGAGCAAGAAGCATAACTGTATTGCTCAATCTACTATTGAGTCAGAATATGTTGCTACTGCAATAAATTACACACAAGTTGTTTGGATGAAACAAATGTTAGAAGACATCAGAATAAATGTCAAAGAGCCAGTGGTTATTCACTGTGATAACACTAGAACAATAAACGTGTCAAAGAATTCTATAATGCATTCAAAAACTAAGCATGTTTCTATTAAGTATCATTCCTTGAGGGATAAGGTAGCAAATAAAGAAATTAAACTAGAGTACATTAGCACAAAGGAAAAAATAGCAGATATATTTACCAAAACTTTTCCAACATATACTTTTTAATATCTCAGAGGCATGTTTAGGGTGGTGGCCCCTCCCAAGGGTAATTAATTGATGCAGATATGCATCATTCCAGTGGTTTTCAGAGCTATATCACTCTCTCGACTTGATGTATGGATCTAATCCTTAGGGGGAGTGATCACAAGAGAACACTATGGAGTACATTTGGGTGATCTTGCACCTAATTGTTTGACATGAAGATTTGGGAAAGCTACACCTTACAGAAGAATACAGATGAGTTATGGCACCCTTTTCCATTGCTACCAAAGGGGGAAGGAATCCATGTGAAAATCTCTACTGTTTTGGGGAGACTTGTGTTGAGGATATTGAGAAGATTGTATTGAGAGAGAGTACTTTTGGGTTGATGCATATGGAGTTCCCCATATGTTTCCATAAATGCCAAAGAGGGAGATTTTTGGATGATATCAGTTTTGGTTACTGATGCTGTTGATATTCATGTTTTTTCACTAATGTTAAAATATATTTCTATGGAGAATACTGATTGGCTACTTGAATGGAAGAAGTGTACGTACACTATAAAGATGATTCAAAACTATCAAAGTTGAATTTTAGTAGAAGGATGTTTACTGGCCTTATTCCTAAGGTCACTTGACTGAAGGTTGCATATTATGGATGTTACGGTTGATTTGGTGAAGACTGGTTTTCTGGACTATAATTGTGATTCTGGACAGAGTAGGTCTCTGTGTTTCTGGTATATCTTTCTAGAAAAGATATTTCAGATGATGTGAGCTTATTGGTGAACATCTGACATATGTTAGAGTAATGGGTTGAGTTTGATTGTTGTTTTGTTACTGGTGATGTCAGTTGTGGCATGTATTCTAGAGAAGACCTATTTACTAGCCGACTTCAGACATGTAGCATGTGAAATTAATTACAAGCATGGATTGCAAATCTAGAAATATATGTGATGGATTGTAATTGATGTTTACTTGTTATAGTACCATATGTATCTTAGCAAGGGGTTATATAATTATTTGTATGATGGAAAGCCTTAATCGGCCGACCTAGTTAATTATGTATTTGGAAACATTAACTGGCCGACCTAATGAATTATTGTAAGAGGGTATATATGAATGATATTTTCTTGTGGAGAAGATGTGGCAGAGAAAAAGAGGATAGAGATGTGTGGAAGCTGCAAAGATTGTTGACTGCTGGATATAGAGCAGAGTTGATGATTGTTATACTTCATTGGAAGTGACCAAGCAAAGACAGTTGATATCAGACAGTTCACTAGATTGTGTATTTGATTTACACACTTGATTCAGATTGTAAATCCTTGAGGGTGGCTTTAACCTTCTTTGGGCAGTGTGCCTTGGCAATGATCCTACTATTTTATTTGACTCCTAACAGGGTCTTTCTCCTAACAAGGACTATGTACTATAGTGTGGTTAACTGTATGCACCCTATAATGGTCGCCTAGACTATGGGGCCCCATTCTTCAATTTATCAAATGACCAGAATCAATTTATCAAATTCCTGAATCAATGCTTTGCAACATTTTCAATTCAAATCAATTTTCTTGATCAAATCGTAATTAATTTAATTATTTCAATATT
>MU226897.1:237054-284067 GCA_018584345.1 Thuja plicata
CCTTGTTGGGAAGATTCATCCCAACTCATTAGGTGGACACAAGTTTATTATCACTGCTACTGATTACTTCACTAAATGGGTAGAAGTTGTCCCACTTTCTATTGCCTCAGGCAAGACAGTCTCTCTAGTCATTCTGAACCATATCATCTATCGATATGGAGTGCCTTCTGAGATTATCACTGACAACAAAGGCTAGTTCAAAAATAAGGACCTTAAACAAATCTGCAAGAAATTCAAGATTAAACAACATTGGTCCTCCATTTAATTCCTGCAAGGAAATGGTCAAACAGAGGCATCAAACAAAACCATTCTTAAAATCTTGCATAGAACAGTTTGTAAGAATGGTAGAGATTGGCACTTATAGATAAATTTGGCTTTGTGGGCCTATAGAATGAGTATTCATACTCGTACTAGGGCTACTCCTTTTTCCCTTGCATGTGGCACTGAAGCAGTGTTACCTTTGGAGGTTGAGATTCCTTCACTTAGAGTTTCCCTCAAAGGTCTAGTTACAGATGAAGACTACCACGCCATGAGACTTCAAGAGTTAGAACTTCTAGATGAGAAACATCAAGCATCATTTGACCATATAAGGGTTTATCAAAAGCGCATGTCCAAAGCCTTCAAAAAAAGGTTCTCCCTAGAGAATTCCAAGTAGGAGATCTTGTCCTATGTGAAAATCCCAAGAATCAACAACATAGAGATCAGAAGGAAAAATTTGAACCTAATTGGCTTGGACCTTACATCATTACAATAGCTTTTGGGATAGGTTCTTATTTACTGTCTATAACAGAGGGAAAGAAACTCCCTAATCCTATCAATGTCTTGCACCTGAAGAAGTTCTATCCATGATGCCCATTCTGTCTGGGGGCATCCTTTGTACATACTTATTGATCCTGAAAAAATCCAAAATGATATATTGCCAAAAATTTCTAAAAATTAGAAAATGTCCTGAAAAAATGATCATCTTAGTGAAAACCTAGCAATAGGCGCTTTGATGTATCTTCAAAAAAATTATATATTCCAAAAGTATAAAAAAATCAAAAATTCAAAAAATTCAAAAAAATAGAAAAAGTGCCTTGGTGAAAACCTGAAAGCAGGCGCCTTGGTAGAAAAAATTATAAAAAGTCTTGAAAAAAAGAAGAAAAAAATAAAAAAATGGTAATAAAATCCAAGTGGTGAAAACCTGGAAATGGGTGCTACTTGAGTCCTTTGCACCCCTGTTTCTTAGCGTGTGTCCTTGACACTTAGCCTTTCTCCATCATGCCTTGTCCTTGTTGCCTTGGTCTAGAATTAGTCTCTATCTTTGTCTAGGGAGCATAATTGTGTTAGCTTTGGTCTCTTGGATGCATTAGTCTTTAGGACATCTCACAAACGGTGTTTTTAACACCACCCCAACTGTATTTTTCAATACAACCCCTGACATCGAGTGTTTTTCAACACTTATCGGTTTGGTATTACCCAATTTTGTCATGTGATCTTACCTGCTTGCAAGCATTTGATCCTTATCCTTGAAACTCAGTATCAGTAAACACACTTAAATGTTTAAACACAACACTTAATGCTTGAGCTATGTCATGATATTTTCTTTGTATGCTGACTGTTATTGATTTTCATTGAGTGTCCTTTTCTAATAAGTCTCTCCGTGATGCATAGCTAGAGGACTTAGGGCATGGGGCATATTTTAATTTTCTTTTTGCTTGTGGGTGTGGTCTTGAAACTCTTGAGTGTCTCTTTTTGTTCTCCTGACACACTTAGGAAATTTGAGGCTTCATGCTTCACTACTTTTGCACAACCATTCTTCTGGTCATCCTAGCCTCTATGCCTTGATGCAAGCATGGTTTTTCTATATTAAATTGGGTAAGCTAACAACAAATTCGTCTTGACCTTTATGTCTTTTATTCTTATGTTATAATCTTTCCACATTCCAATCCAATATAAATCGCATTCATATCTTCATAGTTGCGCTTGTGACTAGTGATGATTGTGTGATTTTCTGATATTCGTTAATAATGCCCAATGATGAAAATAAGTTCCTTAACATTCTCTCATGAATGATGAACACAAAGTTCTATGTTACATTTTCTCTATTACAAGTACACCTTTGCATTTTCATGTAGCTTGCATTGTTAGACCTCATGTTAGTTTTCATTTTTAGGCTACATTATGAGTTTGCGAGGGTTTTTCCTTCATCTTTCTTGTGGACTTTTAATCAACTGTGATCACATTCTCATCTTCATTTCCTTATCTTGTTTTGTGATCTCAATCAAAATTTTGTATCTTAAATAGTTGATTGATTTTGGGGCATTCTCTTTATTAAGGCAAATTCTCTTTCTTCTCTCCATTTCTTTCCACCTCTTCCAAACTTATACCTTCAATTCAATTTCACCCCACTTATTTTCTTCTAATTCAACCTTGGGGCATAATATTTCATGCTGGATGATCTACCTTGGTTCTTTGATCCTTATATCTTTCATCTTACATCAAGAACTTTATCTTTAGTTTGATTTGATCAAATTTATCAATTTGTTGTTTCTCCTCTATCTCATTTCAATTTTGATCACGAGGGGCAGTACCTATCAAACTTCAATCTTTGATTCAGCTTTATCAATCCTATCATTTGTTCCACTTGGGGCAACTTTGCTTGAGATTCTTATCTCAAACATGTCAATTACTTATTTACAACGGTGTTGACCTTGTCTTTTTTGCAATCATCTTATCTTTGTTCTGATGTCAATTACTTATTTACAACGGTGTTGACCTTGTCTTTTTTTCAATCATCTTATCTTTGTTCTGATGTCAATTACTTATTTACAATGGTGTTGATGTCTGTGTTGTTTTGTGATCCCAAATTGATCTCACACTTCAAATGCAGTCTTTGAATACACGTGTTCCCGTAAAGATCACACATTAGTCAAAGAGGGGCAAATGTATGCACCCTAAAATGGTCGCCTGGACTATGGGCCCCCATTCTTCAATTTATCAAATGACCATAATCAATTTATCAAATTCCTGAATCAATGCTTTGCAACATTTTCAATTCAAATCAATTTCCTTGATCAAATTGTAATTAATTTAATTATTTCAATATTTCCTAAGGGTTGATCATTTTTTCAATAATATTATTTAATTAAAAGAAAACATATTTTTTTTATTAAATGAAATAATCTTATTTAAATAAAATAAAATATCTCTTAAATGAAATAATCTATTTTAATTAAAATATCCCTTTTTAATTAAATGACTTTATCTTATTTAATTAATATCCCTCTTTTAATTAAATAATCTTATCTAATTTAATTAAAAGAAAATTCCTCTTTTAAATAAATAAAATCCCCACTTAAAGCTCTTTTTTTTATAAAAAGGAAATAAATCAAATAATAAATAAATAAAAATTATTTTTTCTCTACATCTTCCTAAGTGGTGGGCTTTTTGCCTCTTAATCATAGCCCTTTGATCTTGCCTTTTGAATATTTAAAGCACATGGATCAACCAAGATTTAATCTCCACCATTGCTTTATTTTCATTTTTTTACCTCTTAATATCCACCGTCCATTGCTCTTTATAAGGAAGCCTCTCCTTCTCTTTTGCATAATAAAAAAACACACACATTCTTTAGTTTATTGTTATGTTGTAGGATTGAAGAGCAATTTTGGAGGAGAATTTGAGCACTTGAGCTTGGATAATGCAACTTCTCTCTTCTTGTCTTCTTCTCTCATGCATTCATGGCAATTCATTTAGATTAATTTTGCATTTGCATTTTAGATTAAACTCATATTTTCTTTCATAGTTTAATTTTGCATTCATATTTCTTTTCATAGAATAATCATGCATTGTTATCATATAGAATATCTTTCATTTGCATTCATACTTGATGATCATGGAGACTAGCATTCTTGATTTTCCTCTTTGAATCTCTCATTTTATGGTGTACTTTCAGGGGCATAAATTAGGTCAATCTGAGGGCCTCCATCACAAATCCTTGCACTCCATGAATAGAGAGCTATGAGTCACTATTGAAGACCTCATTATTGAGCAATCTTGAATATAATTACTCATAGAAGTGACACATTTTTAGCACATAGTAACAAGCTCCTAATAGGGCTAATATCTTTTAACAGGGATACTATACTCTCAGTACATTATTTGTGGGTGTTAATTACCACCGGGGTTTTACCTTTAATAGGGTTTCCTCGACAAGAAATATTGTGTTATGGTGTTGGCATTTATTGTGTTATCATTTACTTTTGCTGATATGGTTTATAAAGTTTAAAGTTTAATGATCTATACTAAAACAAATTCACCCCCCCCCTTCTCATTTGTCTTGTGGACTGCTATTCCTAACAAAATTGTGTTTTCGGTTTCCTCCTTGCTTAGCATTTTCGGTTTGAATTGAAAACCCGACTTTCGGTGTATTGTAACTGATAGTTTGAACAACTTGTTTTCTTATTGCATCGTAATGGAAAAAAATTTATGTTTATCAATCTCCCCCTTTGACATTAGTATCAAAAATAGATATGTGCAGAATACTATCAAAATTTATAGTATGAACACCTTGTATATACCTTAGTTATTTCATGACTCCCCCTATGCATATGTTGGTATAGTATAGTATATGTATGTATATTATAAACTTGTCTTTTTATACTATTTCCTCCTTTTCACTATATGCTCTATCTCTATACATAGTATTTCATTTTCCGCTTTTATTTGATCTTTGTACATATCAATTTACTTTTCCCCCTTTTTTGATAGTAAGGGCAAATGTGTATACCTATATCTTATCAAAAATATGGGAGTGTGAGGATTTCATTTCTTCCATTATCTTCTCCCATTTATCCTTTAGATGTTCAAGAGCCATGTGCTCTAGTGTAATCCATGCATGCATGTCATAGATGCTATCTACTATAGACATCTCAGGGGTGGCAATAAGTTACCTTGCCAAACTTAGGTGAGTCTGCATAAGTTTAAGGTTCGGTAACAATATGGACTGAATTTTGGTAACCTCCTCTCTAAATAGTGACTCTACTTCCCAAAGTTCCTATCTTAACCATTTGATCTTTATGATCTTCTCATAATGCAATTTTATTGCATTTCCATCAGTGGTTAGACTTTGTGCACTTGTAGTTAGATCAGATTCAATCTTTGAAATCTTGTCATTGTTATCTTTAGTAAACTTCTCTAAAGTGCATAGTTTTTGTATCAAGGAAACAACTTCAGTTATGATTGGATCTAATTGATCTGATAATTCTGAAATCTTTAGCTTGTTCTCTACCACTTCTTGGCTGATATTTTCTATCAATTTATATTGAAATTTATTCTCTTCTCGCTCATCAATTGCCTTTTCTACATCAACATTTTGCATTGTGATTGCTTCGGTGAGGATGAAAAGTTGATCTAGAATGGGGGCATTGTGATCAACATCTATATTGGTTAAAATTTGACTCAAGATGTCCCTTGTGTTCTCCAAAACCAATGAATCTCAGTGCTGCTTCTTAATCTTTTCTTGCAAAGATTTTATTTGGTAGATTTCTCCATACTCTTGGAGAGATTCAAAGTCTAATATTGTTGGGTCACATTTTAGTATTTCAATAATCTCATCTGATGTGACTTCCAACTTCTTCTTCTTCTTCTTCTTCTTCTTCTTCTTCTTCTTCTTCTTCTTCTTCTTCTTCTTCTTCTTCTTCTTCTGTGTTCCACCTATATGCAGAACCATAGCAAGCTTTTTGGCTTGGTCTGATGTGCTACTAGATGGATTTTTAGGAGTTGTACCTTTATCTTGCTACTCGGTATTTTCCTATCGGTTGTCTGAGGATGTCTCCTTGTCAACCTTTGGTGTGGCTGCAACTTCACCTTTAGTTTCCTCAACATGGTATCAACTATCTTTGTGTTCTCATCCTTCTCTTTTTTCACTTCATTAGCATCTTTTATTTGTGCATCTTTCTTGGTGGTATCTCCATCTTTCTATTCTCCATCGATGACATTTTGTTCATCGATTGTGTCCTTTTCATTAGTTTTGTCTTTTTTCTCTTCATTACCCTTGTCCTTGCGTATGCTTGCATCAAGATCGGGGGTTTTCTCCTTTTGTGAGATAATATTGATTACATGAATCAATAGCGGCATTTGGCCTGGTATGTGTACCTGCGCAACATTAATTATAGTGTCCTATTCATCGATCTGGTCCTTGGAAATTGTGACATCTTCATCTTTCTAAATTTGTTTTGCAGGATCATTGATGATGTCAATAATTGTATTGTCCACAGTGTTGTCCATAGTAGTGTCCGTCCATGTCTCATCTGCAACATCCATATTATTTTTTCCTATTGTGTCAAATTCCTCTTTATCCAATTCTACATCAGTGATGGTAATTGGCTCAGTGCTCTGAGTAGCTTGATCATCCTTGGTCTCTTCATTCTCGGTAAGAGTTCTTTGTGACTCGGGACTTGTATCCATTTTAGGAATATCAAGTATTTTCCTCCATTTGGCTTCACTATTTTTGTCTAGGTCCAGTAGATGTCCTTTAAGAACTTGGCAGGCTCTCAACTTCGGTGAGAACCTTTTGGAATGAATCTTCATCATTTATTTGATCTCCTCCATTTTTGATTCAGGAGGCATGACTGATACTAGGGCTCTTTCCCTGATTTATTTCTCAGAGTGCAATGAAAATGTCCATCTTTCCGATATCCTATCTTGAAGTTCTTTGGGCATATTTTCTGCCAATTGTATTGGGAGGTATTTGAATATGTACGTCATATTGATAATTGCCTCCTCAATCTTATTTTGATCCAAGGGATCCAATGTTAACCATTTCTTGACCTTCCTACTATTTATTGTACCTGAATTGATAATTGATAAACACACTTCATCAACTATTTCAGGTATCTTATTCTTTTCCTTTTGAATAACTTTATCCTTTTTGGTGTCCTCAATGTCCTCCTTAGTTCTAAGGAACTTTCTTCTTTTTGTTGGCCCTCTCTTCTGTGTTTCAGTTTTCCTCTTATAGGTCCTTACTTGACCTTTCTTCAATGGTGAAGGAATTGTGTCCTTAGCTATTTGACATCTTGTCCTTGTAGCAGATTTAGTTCTAGGCTTCTTAGCTGGTTAAGGTAAAAGTGTATCTGACTTTGTAGACTCAGAGTCACTTTCCTTCTCAGATTCATCGACGGGTGATTGCCCTTGGTTTCTTCTTTCTGTTTGATTTCTTCTTCTGTAACCGAAAACCTTTTCTTCAAGTTCTTGACCATTTTATCCTTCTTCATGTCTATCTTCTTTATAACCAAGTCAGTTTTGATTCTTTCTTTGGCTTCTTCATAAGTGCCAAAATTGGGTTGTGTTTTATATAATGGCTCATTTATTAATGCATCAATTGCATTGGATGCTTGATCTATGTTCACTTCATAGTCAAGTGGTTGTAGCTATGCTATTCTTGGTACAACATGCTTGATGTATGTGAAGTCCGTGTCTACCATGAAACGTATATTAGTCTTGAATTTATCAATTAATTACTCAGGGATCCTTACTCTTTTCTTCATTCTCTCCTTGAATCCAGCAAAGTATTCATCCATTACTGAATCAAAATTATCTCCTAGTGACTTTATAAACTCACTAATCTGTATGTTGACTAGTCTTGTTGTATCCCATTTCACACTTCCTATTGATGGAAAATATTCTTCGAAGTAGAGGAATATGCACATGATAAGTGAACCAAAATTACATGAATTTGATTTTCCATTTTTTATTGTCTTTAGGTTCTCTTCTAGCTGCTTGAGTAGAAGTTCTGATAGATCCAACTAAGTTCCCTTCTTGAGAATATTGTAGGCTATATCTACCACTCTAGATGCAATGTTTTTCATCCTACTTGCCTGAAAGAACTTGTATCCTAAGACATGTGCTCCAAATTTCAGTTCATCATATGTGATAGTGGATACCTTAAGTCTTCTTCTAACACACTTAGCTCCTGTATTCTTCTCAATTTCAGCTTTAGGCGGGTGCTTTTCCTTACCTTATCAGTTATTGGATAACCAGTGACTACATGAATAACATCTCGTGTTATGGGTTTAGGCTCATCTAACCATAGCTTATGGTTATGGATCATGTTCAATACTAACTAAATACACTCAGTCTTAAAATATGTCAGGAACCATAGGGAATTTGTGAGCCCTTTCACTTTGATGTGTTGTTTCTCATCTTTAATAGTGCCATCATCTTTGCATAGATTCTTGAAAGCTTGTTCAACCTCCAGGTCACCAATTTCTGCAATTTTGTAGTGTATGTATGAAAACATATCTTTAATGAGAAAAAACCTAGCTGGTATTTGTGAGAATGCTCCAGGATTGTTGGGTTGTGATGCAACCTCTGGGCATATCTTATAATGTGGTTCTACATAGGTAGAGTTCTTGACAAGTTTGACCTTATCCTTCTTGATGCTCTTCAACTTAGAGGTTCTTGATGTCGTGGCCATTGTTTCTGAAATTAGGGATTTGCGTAAATGATAAACAAAGTTCTTAGTTATGCTTGGTACTTACTTTAACCTCTGTAGTTGTAACTGATCTTCTTGGAGTGATTTGAATCAGGTTGGATTCACTTTGTAATGTTGTCGCTTCTAGCTCTGGTTTTGTTCTGGTCGCTTTGATCAAATCGCTAGTGAGAAATGAAACCCTTCTGTCATCTATTTATAGAATTTTTCCCTAGGTCAAGTCATTAATTCTCAACCACTCCTCGATGTGTGAAGACGGATTCATCGATTGAAACACTAAATTTTATTTTGGTGACAACGTAATGCTTTGGGTCAGTCGTCTAACTTGTTACTTTTACTGATGGGTTTCGGTGTATGGGGAAGACAACTTTGTTAGCTCATATGATTACCGATAGATCTTTGTTTACACTAGCATCTTTATCTTTTACATGTTAACCGATGATTCTTAGTAAGTGCAGAAAATTAAGCTTTGATTGTATACCGATGTATTTCAGTATGTATTAACTGATGAAATAGTTTTCATAGAATTTAACAAGTAATACCATAGTGCATCTATAATCATGCTAATTTGGCATTTCAACTATGTATGATTGGAACTGATGCAAAATATAACTTGGTATAATGCAGTTCCATACTCACTTGTTCTGCTTAGGTGGGGGTGGTGATGTCACCAGATCCATTGGATAGGGTGTAACCAATTATATTGCTCGGTCCAGCTTCATCATTACTTGTATCTTTCCTCCACATTTTGTTTCTCATCTTCCTGATGTCTTCAATGGTGTTTCCATTGGCAAAGGTGTTGGTCTCTGTCATTCGTTCTCTGCTATCTTTCTTGAGATGACCGACTCTATGACATTGTAAACATTCCATTCCAAGGTTAGTCCATCCTCTAGGCTTTCTTGTCCATTGTCTCATACAATTTGCAACAATGTGACCAAATCTTCCACATGCTATACAATTTTCCCAAGTGTTTTAATCCCATATATACTGGTTACCGACTCTATTTGGTTCATAGGTAGATTCTTGACCTATAGGCTTCCATGCTTGCTTTTTCTTCTTCCATCATTCAAGAGTAGTGTGCCCATGCATTTTGCAAGTAGGACAATATTTGTCTATGTAGGTTTCCTTCTTTGGTTGTTTCATCTCAGACTTACATTCATATGCTTTATGTCCTTTCTTGTTACATTTATAACAGATTTCTATTAATGAAGATATAGATTTAGGAATACCTTTCATTTTGCTCTTGCATACATTTGATGTGTGGCCCTGCTTTCCATAGTGATTGCATGTCATCTTTCTTGGTCTGGGATTTTCATAGACATTCTTTGGATTATATTGTTTAGGTGATTCTCCATTCTCGGTATAGCATATTCTGGTGTTGTTTTTGGCTCTTCTTTTTCCATCAAGAAAATCATCCATTCTGTTATTGCTTTCTTTTGCTCTTTTGATTATCTCATTATGCTGCTGCTGAATTCTGAGTTCTTGTTTTAGCTTTTCATTTTCTTCCCTTAACTCACTGATAGCTTCTATTCATTCAATGAGTTCAACATTCATTCTATTTGCCTCTTGACTCATAAGGATAATCTGATTTGTAATCTCATGATGATGTTTGGTAAGTCTTTGTATTTCAGATTCTTTCTCTTGTAGCTTTTCAGTAATCTTCCTTCTATCATCAATAGCTAGTGTTCTCTCTTGCTTAGATTGTCTAGCATTTTTCATGACATCAATCATTCTGACCATCTATGTCTCTTGACCAATTTGTAGAGATTTCACTTGTCCATCCAGATGTTGATTGATTTTATTTAAGCTTGTGATGCTTTCTTCTAATTTATCTGATGCTTTGCTTGTAGTAGATCTATTATTTCTTGTTCTTGGTAATCTGTCTTATTACATCGATATTCCATAATCTTTGTTTCATCTAACAACTGTCTCATCTTGATTCTTTCTTCTTTATAATGCTCATAGAAGATTTGAATTTCTAGCTTCTGATTCTCAATATTTTTTTCAATTTTGTACTTCTCCATTGTATGATCTTTTCTCTTAAGTCTTTAAGATTTCCAAATAAGAGTTCTAGCTCTGATACCAATTGTTGGAAATGATGGGAAGTGTGTACTGAGAGGGGAGGGGTGAATCAATACCTCTAAAACTTTTATCTCTTTTATCCTTTAACCTTTATGTAATCAAATTGTTTATCCAACCATCTGTTCTATACTATCTTTGTGTAAGATATATCAATTATTTAACTTAATCAAACAAGCAAACATTCATAAACATTCATGAAACTAATTGACTCATAAAACATGATATTATATCACAGAAAACCCCTGTTAGAAGGTAAAACTACGGTGGGGATGACACCCACAAAATCTTCACTATCTGTAGATTGGAAGGGGCCGATTAAGGATTGCAATTTGATCACTTCATATGATCTACCCTTTTAGGAGTATTATGTGGAGACTTGTTAAGATCTACTTTGTTAAGTGCTTTAGCAACACTATTTAGTGTGCACTCAGCTAAGAGATTTACAATAGGATTGTTAAATCCACCTTCCTTGAAAGGATTTCTTCTATTTGATACACTCATTAGAATGCAGAAAAAAATACTCATTGACCTGAGTGTATGCAATCTAACTATTTCTGATTACAGATCCATTACAATTCACATGTACAAATGTATCACCTATTGTGATTGATTAATACTTTTGTTTCTCGGTAGCCTCTGTTCTTGGTTCTTGATAACCAATTTCATCTTTTGTTGTTCTGCTTCTTGAAACTCTCAGTCTGATCCATAGATGTGCTCGTTGGCTACATTCATCCTCTCATCTATAATATTGAATGATTACAACATATATTTATAAGATAAATTGACCTAATGTAGTTTCAAAAATAACAAAACTAACTCTATGATCACAGGCTTATAACTTGACCTTGATCTCCTAGTTTGCACATTTTCAATCAGTTAGACTGATTAAAACAATTACAATAATGTTGCTTGTCTCTTAAGTAATGTTTTTTTTTTTTAAATCAAGACTCTATAAATAGAATATGAGTGTTTTATCTGACCTAGAAGTCAATACACTTTTTCCAGGATGTAACTGACTTTTGGTGTCTAATGCTCGGTTTTCTCTGAATTCTGTTTGACTATCTTTCGGTTTTCCTGGTTGAACTGTCTATCAGGTTGCTCTTTGTCTATTCTCTAAGTTTGCACTATATCTTTTAGTCAGGTTCCTCTGTCGGTTTCCTCCTATTGGGTTCCACTTTATCATCTTCAGTTTACTCTTTTGGTTAACACTGTAAAACTGTGTCGTCAGTTTCCTCCTTGCTTAGCATTTTTCAGTTAGAACTAAAAACATGACTTTCGGTGTAGTGTAACCGATAGTTTGAACAACTTGTTTTCTCATTGCATACTAATGGCAAAACTTTATGTTTATCAATATATATACATATATATGTATATATACATACATACATACATACATACATACATACATATATATATATATGTATATATGTAGGTATATGTGTATATACATACACACATGCACGTGCACACACACACACACACACACACACACACACACTTCCACTCACACATGATCATATACATAAACATTTTGTATATTGATGTGTCTGTGTGTGCGTATGTTCACATTTGTTGTGTTCCTTGTTGCTTTGTTTTTTGTTAAGCACGCACATGCACACACAAACCCTTATTTTACTTTTGGTTATTTTATTTTTCTATTTTCTTATTCGGTTTTTTCTTTTGTCATATATATATATATGTGTGTGTGTGTGTGTGTGTGTGTGTCTTTTAATGTTTGGTTCCTTTTTATACTCTTTTTATCCTTTCTTTTTCTTTTTAGTCCTTTTGTTTGTTTGTGCTTTTAATTCTTGATCTTTTTGAAAACCTCATTTTCCTTATTATTTTTATTTTTATTTTTGTTTTTTTGCTCTTAGGTAGTCTTTACCTCTCTATTCCCCCTTGTTTTTTGTGCCTCCTTTCTCACCCCAGCCCTTCTTTTATCTATTGAGTGAGGCCGAGTCTGCATCTTATTTTTACATATCCTTATTACTCTCTGCTCATAAATCCTAATGATGGATCACAGTGTGATTCGAAACATTGATGCTAAAAAATAGACACAGTCAAAACCATAAATTCAGCTTTAAATTCAATGGATTGTGGAAATCTGATCGATTTTATTGAATATTACTTTAAGTTGCATGATTAGTTGATTTAATTTAAATAGAAATATTCTCATGCATGTTCAATTATGACTTTTCTTTTTTTATATTATAAAGTTGAGTTGTGCATTGCTTTAAGTGAAATTGAAAATAAAGTATTTCTTTTAATTTTAATTAATAATTAATATTCCATTAGGGTTTCACTTTTTGAAAAAACCTAAAACCCTAGTTTTCTATATCTTTGAATCGAAAGTCATTTTGGAAGGTGGTTCAATCATGGAGAAGGAGAATTCAGGTCATTGGAGATTTGTTGAAAGCTTAGGAGCATTTTTGGATTTGTGAATTGCTTTGGATTTGGATTTGGTTCCTCTCATCAGTTACTAAGGTAGGATCTTGATCTTGATAATTCTAGCTTCCAGATCCCTATCTTTTATGCATCTGGAATATCAAAATCCTTTGTTTGAATCTCCCTTGTTTGTTATTATGTGATTTTATTTCTTAAAATTGGAAGCGTTATTAGATCAATTCTGTGGTTTTTCCTTCATGATTGCATGATAGATCTGTGATTTGGGCACAAGGGTTTCATTTTATTGTATTGGTTGCAAAATGGGCATCAAGTTTTTCAGTTGATATGATCTATTTTTTAAACTGTCATTAGGGTTTCAGATTTGTGAATGATGGCCCCCTTTGTGTGAAAATTTGAAATTGTTGCCAAAAATGGATTAAACCTTTAGATCTGTAAATTCTTTACCTTGGAAAGAAGAAATTTTACCCTTACGAGGTCCCTGTCCAAACCCCAAATCTAGATCTGTAAGGAAACAAAACAATAAGGTTAATTTGCATGCAAAGGTGCCATTTGAAAATTAATATTAAATTTAAATATATCTCCCTTGTTTTCATCAATTGCATAGTTGGAGGAAAAGATCATTGTTTATTTCCTCTTTGGAGCTATTTGTCTCATTTAGTTAATAAAATACAATCTTGGTTTAAAAAGAAAAAAATAGAATCCCTTGCCTTTAAAAAATTATTATTAGTGTTGCTGGAAAGAAAAATAAATTAATTTTAAAAAAATGACCTTGCTGTAAAAATATAGACTGGTTTTTTATTTAAAATTATATAATTAGCCAATGTATTGATTTTAGAAAACATAGTTTAAATTATTTTTTTTAAAGGGGGAAAACTTATTCACAATAAACAAAGTGTTTATTGTGAAATTCTATGTAAAAAAATTTATTAAAAAAAATAGTAAAGTTGTTAGTGGGAGGTGGGGGCCACCAAATCCCCAACCCACACACCATGTTCCGCAGCGCGGTACCACTGTACAACACTGGGCTGCGGGTGTCTGCGGTACCCACTGCCCAAGATAGTGGGCCCGTAGTACCCACCGCGGTACCCACTGCAGTGCAGTGGGCCGCGTGGGTAACCCACAACGGGGTCTAAAGCCATTGGGGCCCATGGCTCCCCGACCCCATTTATATTTTTTTTTTTAATTTTTAATTTTATTTAAATAAATTTTTTTGTTAATTAGTTTGCTTCTTTTTTTAAAAGTTTTATTTTATTAAGTTTTTTCATTAATTTAGTTAATATTTTTATTATTAAGTGTTTTTTAATTATTATATTAGTTTTTTTATTTAATGTTAGTTTTATTATTAATATTATATTTTTTTTTATGTTTAAATAGTTTTTCTTAATATATGTGATTTATGATATCAGGAATAATAGTATTAATATCTATTAATAATATTATATTTATATTTTCATGCATATTGTAATTATATTGAGAGTTTAGTAATTATTAAATAGATTAATTTATATATGGTAAATTTATAAACTAATCTATAGGGGTTTTAATTTGCATTTTCCTTGGAAATTAATTATAGTTTTGTTAGTAATTTTATTAGATAAATGAATTTGCATGATGTTATCATAAATTGGTTTATCACTAGGTTTTTTATTAGTTCTTTGTGAAATTGTGTTTATCATGCCATGATGTGTTTTTGGGTGATTATTGAAATGAATTGTGTATTCTTTTCTTGTATGAAACTCTATCGTTTTGGGTATATGTTGGGGTGTTAGGTCGACTTTTAGAATGTAAAACATAAGGTTTTGGGATTTAATTCTTTATGGTGTCTTGCATGATTTTCAATGCATGTTTATTATGATGTTGATTTTGTTCTTGATCTTTATACTCAACCTGGTTTGTCTAAACTATCTTATGTGATCTTGTGAGAGTACTTTAAGTTGTTATGGTTAATTGAGAACCAGTGTGTTCCTGTATGGGTAGGAATTAGTGTTGAGTTTTATGATATACCTTCATGATTTTGTTATGAGCCTAGTTAGGTTAACTAAGTGTATAGAGGGGAAGTGGCTTGCAATGGGGGCCAGGGCCCTAAGTGGCTACTAGGGTAACTCATTGGCAAGTTACTTAATTAGTGAAAACATGAAACATTAAAGGGGTTTTAAAATGAACTAATAAGATGTTTGAGTCTCTACCCATGCCTTGAGTTTTATTATAGGCTAGGATAGGAGTTAGGATCCTTGTCTTCACGAAAGGATTACTGAGCCACATAGAGTCACTTGGGGGCCAGGGTCCAGGGAGCACTACTAGGGTAACTCAAGGGTAGACTAATGTGATGATACTTCCCTATATACAACTTAGATTATCCTACGTATGTTGGGTACCTCTGGTATTGTGTAGATTCCTTATTGTGTATTAGAAAGCTTCTAGGATCTTCCTATGCATTTATTTATGATGTCTTGTATACCTTTGATGTTGCCTTCTTGTTGTATACCCATGTGAGTGGGCCTGATATTATCTCCTCAGCATGATGGGAGTGGACCTTTGGTTCCATGAGGTCAGGTGGTAGTGATTCTTATTACCATTGATATCTGACGTTCTTCTTCATGCTTAGATGATCCTTGGTGCAGTTCTATCTTCTTATTCTTCTGGAGACTTGTTCAGTTTCATGAGTTGTATACATGTACCATATGTATATATTGGTTAACATCCTTTCAGAGGATGTATTGTATTGTTATATTTTATTACATACCCTCCGACTTGTGCACTGGATGTTGATTCATGTATGTATACCTTGGGTATGAGTTGTATATGTGGTATTATTATATGAGATGGCTATTATGGATTCAATTGATATATCTTTCATGTTAGTTCTTTATAGTTGTTCTTTGTAGATTAGTTTTCTTAAGTAATTCTATGTCAAGGAACCCTCGAGATTTGTAACCTTTTTTGAGTTGTATTTATGTGTATGTCATTTATCTCATTGGGTTGCTTCTACACTGTTATCATTATTGTTTGTAAACATTAAAAAAAAAATTATCCTGTTAACTTAGTTGCATGTTTAGGTTAGTTCTTCTGGGTTCCCTGGTGGGGAATTACATAGATCCTTGTTAGTTGGTCAAAGTCCATTTATTTTCTAATCAGGAGATTTGGAATCTCTTTAGGTAAGAAAGTGGATCACTTGGTGTCATTTATGAGTAAACCCAGTTCTAGGAACTAATAAAATTTCAACTCTACTAGGGAAAGAATTTTAAAAATTTATTAAAATAGGCCCGGATCAAGTTATCTTATAGAGTCGTGAGCTTATTATAGATCCAACTCCCTATCAAGTGAGTCAATTCTCATAAATGTTACCAGAGAAACTGTTCTAATTAATATCTCACAAGTTGTGAGTCGTGGCTCTGAGATGTATATTTGCACTAGTGTGCACTATTTGAGAAGAATTGAAAAAGAACCAAAGGATTTGCAGTAGAGATGAAGTAGATTTGAGCTCTTATGATGAAGAACCTTGACAAGTTTGAGGAAGGAATCCATATGAAGTCATATTTTTGGATATGGAAGTATTGTAGTGGTTAAGTTGGTCAGTGAACAAATTTAATTGGTGTTCATAAATTCCAGTTGTTCACATGTTTGTCCTCTACAAAGAGGTGGTGAATCTACCAAAGATTATAATGACGATGTAAAGGTAGCTTTAGATCAATCAATTTTTCTAACCAACAAGTTGATTTGCAACTATTACAATACTTCCATGTATATTGATATTCATGAGTAAATTTTTTTCATGAAAGTCTTGTATAAAGAATATTTCCCTATTAAGTGAGTTAAGCACAAAGAAAGGGAAGAGTAGTATTTTTCTAAATACTTCTGAAATATGAGTTTCAGATTGGAGTATTAAGTTGATGAAGTATATTTGAGTTTTATTTTGAAATAGAAAAGTGAATGTTTAGCTGCAAGGTTATGTCTAAATTTTATGGTGGGTATAGCATTTGTCTAAATGTACATGTGAGATATCAAGTGTAAAATTGCAAGACATGCAACCCTTGTCAAGTTATTACAGAATGTTCTCTATTGAAATATATAAACCATTATGTTTCAATGGTATTCTTGGTTTCCCAAACCCTGTTCCTACTAAGGTTAAGAAACATTTACCAAGATTTAATGGAAAAAAAACTCAGAATTAGCATATTAGCATTTGTAGGAGTTTTCCAATTTGATGAGAGATTTTTAAATAGATTAGGAGGATGTTTTCATCAAAAATTTTGTTCAATCTTTGAAATAAGATGCCAGAGATTGGTTTTCATATTTTCCAGCGTGTTCTAGTTCTTCATGGGATGAGTTAAGTGCTGTTTTCATAGAGAAATTTGGTGAAAGAGTTAATCCAAGTTTAGTGATAAAAGGATTCTTGGATATTGAAAAGGAAGAAAATAAGTTAGTTCATGTTTTCAATCTCAGATTTGTAAGAACATTGGGTAACATTCCTAGAAGCTATAGGCCAAATGATGTAGTGTGTTTAGTTGTTTACCTAGCCGCATTTGATGAATAAATGAGCTATTTGTTGAGAGATAGGAATCTTAAAACCTTGTATCAGGATTATAAGACAACAATGGACATTGACAACAATTTTAAATATGGAATTCCTAGGGGCTATCTATCTATAAGTGTTCTTTATCTTAAGATACAAAATGTTGAATAAATATGTGAATCAAGAAGTGAAGATCAATGTCAAAGCATTTACATCCATTCTTATCATAGTAACCATATTATGAGATGTGATTTAAAAAAAAATGCGAGTGAAGAGAACTTATCTCAGACGATGGTTATTCCTCATGGTAGTGAAGAAAAGGTTAGTGAGAAACCATGTGATAACTGATGCAAAGATGGAAATAATTTCAAGTATCCCATCATCTAAAAAAACTATTTGTTGTTCTAGTAAGGAGACCACACATAATTTCCATCTGCAGTTATATGTTTCAAATGAATCCAGTAGTTTGTATGAAGAAGTGCTCGAAAATTATATATCTATTAAAAACAATATTGGTATGCTAGATTTTGATGACATGGACTAATTCTCTAATGAATCATTCATATCTGATGTTGAGAGCTTGAATAAGAAAATGCAACCAATTTTGGTTGATAATGTTGTTGATACAGAAGAGCCTTTTGACTATATTTTTTTAGATTACAAAGGTATGGAAGAAGGTTAAAGTATGTATACTAATCAATCACTAGATGAAATGAAGGAAAATTTTGATTGTTGTCAGTTCATGGATGATTGCAATTATGATTGTGATGGGGACATTATTTGCAAATTTTTAGAGTGATGATGTTGAGGAAAATTCAATTTTTTACACGGAGGAGATAAGGATGTTTGTAGCATGAATAAATGTTTGGGAAAACCAATTATTTAATGAGCCTCCATTTTCATCAGATAGTATTAGTGATGATCCTTATTGGTGTAGAAATAATCCACTCTTTATAGATAACTTTGATGAGAACCCTGAAGACATTTCTTATAAATGTTTTACATTTGAAGTGAATGTTGTAAATGAGCTTAAGTATCATGCTACATTCCATTTGGAAGAATATGAGTATTTTCTATTTCCAATTTATTGGGGAGGTACTTTGATGGACTGGAAAAATAAGATTAAGAGTGAATAATATGAATGATTTTCATATGATGAATGTAACCCATATATGTTGTATGATGAGAAAAATATTCTATTTATATTTAAACATACAATACAAAATGACAGAGGATACACTAGAAATGGAAGAAGATTATACATGCAAGAGTGGTATAGTGGAAGTAAATATGGGTTGAAAGAGATCAAGTCTTTCAGTAGGCTGGTTTTTTACAAAGGTAGATTTGGTGTTTCCCTTTTTATTTGGTGCCCTAGGGCCATCAAATGAGTTTCAAAGTTTTGAATAAAAAATTGGAACCTAGATGTGGTTGGATTTCTTCACCAAAGATTCTATTATTCTCATTTCATTATAGTGGAATGAACATCCCCAACACGAGCAACTGATAGTGCCTAAGAGTGTGTTTGCAAATATTTTATTTCCTTGGTGAATTTTCTTTTTGTTACAAGGGTATTGTTCCTAGTTGTATTGATAGGGTTTAGAATGAATATTTTGTATGCTGACCAAACCTTTTATTTTTTCTAACCCTACCCCTATTATATTTCTTCATTCCTTTTATGACTAAAGCTGTAAAGTATCAACATCATTAAAAGGGGACCAATGTTTTTAAGTCCTTAGGTTTATTGGTTTTAAGTTTTTGACCTTTTAACTAGCTTAGCGGTCCTTTTTATCTTAACCTGTGATGGTCAATGCTTCCAATAGCAATTAATTTTAGCTCAAACTAGTTGTGATCTCATAATAAAATATTTAACCACTAGATTTGATCACGGATATGTGATAATGTGACACCTTGTAGTTTTTGAACTGTTAGAGGTTTCGGTCTTTCTTTCCTATGGTTGTGGTTTGCGCTTAGTTATTTTTTTGTGCTACTAATGAGACCATATTTTGCATGTGCAATTTTGAGAGGTGATCTTATGTTCTAAATGTTAAATTTTCTCAAGAGTTAACTCAAAATGAAGAGACTACAGTATTGATCATCAAGTAAAGATCAACTAAAATCAATAATTCTCATTGATTTTTTATCAAAGTTGTTGGGCCTTTTAATGATCAGGAATCTATGAGATGATGTCATGTGTCCTGGCTAGAGTCAAGGTAGATTGAAGGACTAAGGAAATCAACAATGACAAAGAATTTGCTTGGACCCTTCCTATTCGATGAAATGAGATTTCTTTTGATGTTGTAGCGGTCAAATTCAATTTGACCAGTATCTGTTGTGGGATGTGTTGATCTATAGGGAAATCAATGGTTGAGTTCCAAACCTGATTCTAAAAATGGGTGATTAAAGGCGTTGCTCTTTTTTACAAGGGAAGTAACCACTAGAAAAGGCATTTTTTGACGTAAAAGGAGGTAAAGTATAGAGTTGTCAACTCATCACTACAGGATTTGAATGCCATAGTGACATGAAACCAATTTCTAGAGATGCAAATGGATCAAGATGAAGTATGGGTTGATGTTGATATAACTGTGATATGCCAACAAAATCAAATAGTTGCAGATTTGTTAGAAATTTTCATGAAAGGGATAAGATCAAGAAACTGTCCCTGAGTAAGAGTTGAAGAAAGGAAAAGGATTATCATAATTTTTGCATTGGAGAGATCCAAAATGATGAGGTTTTGGTATGTTGAGATGATTGATAAGATGAGTAAGTTTCAAGAAATTTTACAAAAGTGAGAACACCACCAAGTAAAGTATCTTTGAGCTATAAAGATAGAAGAGTGGAGTTTAGTGGGTAGAAAAGAACAAAGGCCTTAGAGATTTCTAAGGTAGTTTTCAACTAAGAGAATAATGATGGCTGAGTAGTGTTGTACATTTTATCATTGTAATTTCTATGATATTTGATGGAAGTTCTTCCAAGTGAGTGTGTTTATAATCAAAGGAGCATTGAAAGTGGCAGGAATAATCAAAGGAGTCCTAAAACCCCTTTCCCAATATTTGGGCTCTCTTTGATTGATCCACTTCCTCCCTTGCATATTTGGGCCCATGGAAGTAGCAAGGATTCCATATGGTGGAAAAAATAATTTTTAGATGGGTTTGGGTTTGCATCCAGTCATCTCTGCACCAAAAATTTAGCTACAACCACATCTCCTGCTTATAAGTTTCCCCATGGACCTTTTTTTCTACTTTCTCTGATCCTGTGCATGAAGGTTGGAGCTCCTCCTATATTTTAGAGGAATTATTCCCCTTTCCTTGGCTTAGTTTTCCTTTATAGGAAGGGAAACACTCATTCAGTGAAGGGAAATGCTCTATTCGGGAACTGAAATGCTTGGTTTCTGAAGACGACACATCTCACAATCCATCTAGAGGCATTCAAGGGTTATTTTGGCATGAAACATGCAAATTGTGTTTCTACCAACTTGTAGGTGAGGTTTGGTTTCATTTCTCATCACATATGCATAAACATGAAGACTTTTCAGGAAGTAATTAAAATTTTTGATGTAGCAAAAATCACAAGTGATCCTATGAGCTTGTGATGTGTGTCTCTTATGGCCCAAAGCTTGTTTTTCTCCCCTTTTTCTATAAAAGGGAATTCAAGGCTATAAGAGAAGAGAGGGGAATTGATAGGTTCCAATTCTAGGTACAAACTATTCAAAGCTTTGCAAGGAAGTCAAAAGCTCTGAAAAAAAAATGTAGCTTTAGGGAAAATATAACTTTTAGTCATTTAGTTTGAGATATCTCTATATTTTTCAATGAACTTCATCAATATGTTTTATTCTAAGACTGTCTCCATAACTGAAATATAATACTCTTTTAAATTCAATAATCAAATATTTCTTGAGTTTATTCATGTACATTTGTGAAGTTGAGTTATATTTGTTGTTTCTTTATGTTCAAGGAATGGAGTAATTTCTTTAGTGAATGTAACGGGGGTATTGTGTTTACAAATGGATTTCTATGAATGGTCATAGGGTAAAGCTTTAGTGGTCTTATTATCATAAGCTGATAATTTTCAGAAGATTTACAAAACATGTTTGATGTTGCAGGATGAAATGCTGGTTATATGACTCTGTATCCCTTCCCTTGGCACTGGTCAAGTCTTATATATCTTCTATTCTTTTAGTCTGGCCCTGAATTTTTAAATCAAGCATAATATTTAATTTTCATGTATGTTGTATTGTTCTTAGCTCATGCTCCATTTAAGTAACAGATCAATAAATGACTAGCCATTATTTAGTATCTCCTTATAGTGTTGATCCTTTAGATGAGATTTATCTTCTTTATATTAATGCTAGTTAGAAATATATTATTGTGCTTTTTAAGGAATTAGGGATCACCCTCCTAGGTTTTGTAGAGCCCAAAGTGCAGAAGGGTTTTTTAGATCCTTTTTAGTTGGTCCAAGTCCATTTATTTGGTGACCATGAGAGTTTGCATCTCTTTAGGTAAGCAAGTGGATCAATTGGTGTCATTTATGAGTAAACCCTGTTCAAGAAACCAAAAGGTCAGTCGATACTTTCTAAGATACTAAATATTCTCTGGACGTTTGTCTCATCTATGAAAATGTTTTCATAGCTCAAGAGACTTCTCACAAGATAGTTCTCTTTAAGATTACCTCAAGACTATCCTATCTTAGCCTTTTGAATCCCAACATTCCTTTTATGAATAATTTGTCTCTTGAAGATATTCAAGAATATATCAATTTTATGGCCGATAATAGGGCCCCTAGGTGTAAAGACTTCCCTTGTGAATTTTATAATGAACCTCTATCCTTATGTGGGATTGCATTTACATAAATTATACCTGTCAAGGCCTTTCACAATCAATCACTAGAACAAGTGATTTATAAAGGTAATAATAAATTCATACTTAATCTTGGCAAACCTGAGGATATTTACAACCGATGATCAATCAATCTGCTCAATGTTTCATACAAAATCATTGTCAAATCCTTGGTTCTAAAAATCCATCACTTTCTCTTGCAAATCATCTATCATGATAAGACTAGTTTTATTAAATCTAGGTTCATCCTAGATAATATTATTATAAACGTATAAATTTATCCTCATAATTAATCATAATTCCTCTATCAATTAGCAATAATTATTGTCTATTTAATTAACTCATTATTATATTTTCTATATTTAGAATCATTAAATCATTTATCTAATTCATTAAATCAATTTTTATGTCAGTTTATCTGTTTAATGAATTCTTAATTTACATAATCTCATCTTATCCCTAATCACTTCCATACCTTATACTCTTTTTATAACCCTTCCACCCTTGTACACCCACTTGAATAGTGTGGGAAAAATACTTGTCTTCATCTCATAATTTTATCCCACATTCATCCATACATCATAATTGCTTATGTGAACATATCTATAACCATTTCCGATCTCATTTCTAAATCTCTCTCTAACTTATTTTATTCATCATACTATTGTGAAGATTTTATATTTAATTTGGTATTTTCAATCATCCATTATTCACATCTTCTTGTGCATTGTGTTTATGGGAGTACAAAAATATTATTTGCAAGATCTTGATAGTTAGGATGATAATGGAGTGAGGTTTTCATTTGAATACATTTGGCTTTTATTTATATTTGTTTTGCATTTGTGTTTATTGAAAGAACTACATTGATATGATGTTGGAATAATTAGAATCTCTGATTTTTTTTCCATTTCCTCCATCATACAATTATTGATGATTGGGAAGGAATAGAACGGGCCCATTTTTCTTGATAGAATGCCCTCTTCTTGAAAATTGACTTCACCAAAGTGGGTATGTGCACCAAGTCCACTTAGGACACAATACTTTCCCTAGTCCACTTAGGATCCCAATTTCCCTTTAGGACCACACTACCCTCAAGAAACTGAGCCTAAAACTATTCCCAACTCTTCTCTAAGAGTTACAACTATTGTGTTTCACCTTGAAGGACATCCACCATTAGTTTTGTCTCAATGCTTCTCATTGGCTTTGAAGAATTTCAATCCCGAATCCTTCAAACCAACTCCACACATGATACAAGGGCCTTTTACACTATTTTATGTTCATTATACATCCATACATTCCAAATTCCATAGGTCTTCACTCCCAATTTAGTTGAGTTCTAAAATTGCACCCAAAATTACCCTATTAGGCCTAAAGGGCCAATTAGCCCTATACAGAGGATTTGTCAACATTTACTCTTAAAAATTCCACACAACCACTAAAACCAATTAAGGATCTAGATACCCTTTTGGGAAACCTAAAATATTTTTTATTTCTAGGGTCCCCAAGTCCTCTATACACCTCTGTCCTGAAATGTAGGGCTATTAGGCCTATTTTGGCTCCTCACAAGCACTTCTCTAATTTCTATGGAAAAAACAATCCAAATGGATTGGGTGGGTTCTAAAATCATTACTAGGGATCTATGAGACCCTAAAGACACTAAAAACACACTTGGTTCAGGACTCCCTTGCACGCCCTTGTCTCTACATTCTTGTTTAAACCTTCCATACACCCAACCGGACTGTCCTAGATAGCCTAGGGCATGGCTTGAAAATTATAAAATTGACTCTTCTGACCTCCTACCTACATGTGTAAAATTACAGAGGCTCCCCTAACACATTAATTTAACCTTTTTAATTTCCTACAGTTTAATTTCATGTGGATGCCATAAAACCAAAATCTCCCTCAACTTAACCACCATACTACCTAATTCTTAAACAATTCCCTACACCTATCAAATCAACTCTACACTACTTTCAATCTGAATGAAAAAGTCTTAAATAAGTCTCTACTACATTAATCCACACTTATATCAGATATTTCAATCCATAAAAACACAAATAACTCTCAAAGAAGTCGACTGTGCTCTATTTTCACAAAAACTTGTTCTATTGCTTTCTAAAAACTTGCATACATAAAATCTACCTCAGGAAATGATCCATAGAGTATCTAAAGATGCTTCCTCCACCATTTCAAGCCAATAGAATTCATTTCCACTCCTATAATGGAGGTAATCCAATGTTGTCGAGTTGCATGCAACATTTGCAAAAAGTTGCAAATGTCATGACAAATTTTAGCATCTTTTGCATTTATGATGCAAACTACATTTTAGGGCCTCTAATATATTTAGTTTGATGAAATAACATAATTTATGCCTCATTAAGCATCTTTCTCCCCATATATAGGTCTTGGACACATTTAGACCTCATTTCCCAACATTAGACCAAACTAAGGGCTAAACAACTGAAAGCAAATAAAAAAGACTGAGATGGAATTAGCACTAACCACTAATCTATCTAGTCACACACAACAAAAAGAACTTCTAGGGTCTTAAGAAAATGCACACTGACTTGGCTAGGGTCAGTTACAAGCCAAAACTGACTAGGGCCTTGAGGATAGCCTAGGTGATCCTACATCATCCTCCCCTAATGAAAGGATTTCAATCCACCCTTGGATTGAATAGTTTTAGGTCAATGCCCAACTTTTGAAACTCAGTCTCCTTGATCCGCACTGCATCTGTATCTGGTTGTCCTTGCCACTTTACTAAGTGTTCTTGTTACTCCTTTTTGGTCTTCTTGTAGACTCTAGAATATAGAATTTGCTCCACTTTCTTGATTGGTGTAGATGGAAAATATAGTCTTCCACCTCCTGTATAACTTCAATCAAACTCTAATCTACATCTAGGATTGGGACTTTGTATAGAACTAGGTCTGCAACATTAAACAGTGGTAATAAACCCATATCCTTTGGAAGTTCTACCTTGTAATTATTGGCTCCATATTTGACCAGTATAACACATGGGCCAATTCTTCTCATTTGAAGTTTATGTGGTGTTACTTTCTAAATTATTTCCTTGTTGAGGTAAACCATTACTAGATCTCCCACTTTGAATTGAAAATATCTTATTCTCTCATCCACTTTAGTCTTGATCTTCCCTATATTGTCAATAAATTTCTTCCTGACTATCTCATGAAATTCTTGCATAGAATGTGAAAAATCATCAGCATAGCCACTCCCCTTGGATCCATCCTTTAGATCTCTAAGCTTATAGATTACTCTTGGATGAAGGCCATAGACTATATCAAAAGGAATTTTTCCAGTAGTCCAATTCACTATGTCATTATAGGCATATTCTTCTTGCCCAGTGAGTTGGTCCCAAACTTGACCATACTCTTTTGTTAAACATCTTAGGAGATTTCCAAGACTCCTATTGACTACCTTTGTTTGACCATCAGACTAAGGATGGTAGGCAGATCCAAATGACAAGTTAGTTCTAATTTTTTACTACATTGTCTTCCAAAAATAACTCATGAACTTGGTGTCTCTTTCAGACACTATACTTAGTGGTAAACCATGAATGCTGACAACCTCCTTGAAGAATAGGGAAGCTATTTGACTGGCATCATTTTTTGTCTTACAAGGTACTAAGTGTGCCATTTTACTAAATTTGTCCACAATAACATATATTTTGTCCATTCCCTATTTTGTTTTGGGTAAACCAACTATGAAATCCATGCTCAAACATTCCCATGGTCTATTTGGAATGGGAAAAGGTTGGTATAGGCCGACATTAGTAGATGTTCCTTTGGCCTTCTAATAGATAACACAACTTTCTACATATCTCTTAACACCCAAAT
Source organism: Thuja plicata (assembly GCA_018584345.1). Lineage (NCBI taxonomy): Eukaryota > Viridiplantae > Streptophyta > Pinopsida > Cupressales > Cupressaceae > Thuja > Thuja plicata. The sequence continues at coordinate 263,215 of MU226897.1, forward strand.
TCATCCTGAGACATAAGTAAAATCTTTAGACTAATTCTTGAGTTTTATTAACACCAAAATGGCCACTAAGTGCACCATTGTGTTTCTCTAGTATTATATTTTTCCTAATAGACCCCCTAGGGACACACAATTGACTCCCTTTAAATAGTAGACTAGTTTGTAAAGTATACTCAGAGTATTGACTATGAAAGTGATTTTTTATACTCTTTGCATATCTTGTAAATGTCTGCAAAGTCCTCATCTTCACCATATAGGTCTTTGAAGTTATCTATTCCCATACTCTGTAGTTAAATTTCTTGGATAGTCAATTCTCTTCTACTTAAAGCATCTGCAACCTTGTTCTGCAACCCCTTCTTGTGCTTGATGTTAAAGGTGTAAGCTTGTAGGTACTCAACCCACTTCATATGCTTGTGACTCAATTTATCTTATTAGTTCAAGAAGCTCAATTCTTGATTGTCTGAATAGACTATGAACTCCTTTGGAAATAGGTAATGCCTCCATTTTCTTAGTGACTAGACCAGAGCATACATCTCTAGGTCATAAGAAGAATATTTCTTCTTAGCTTCACTTATTTTCTCAAAGTGGAAGGCCACTAGTCTTCCCTCTTGGCTCAAGACTACACCAATTTCTACATTGCTGGCATCACATTCCACTGTAAATAGCTTCTCAAATCTTGGAAAAACCAAAATTGGTTGGGTTGCAATCTTCTTTTTCAGTAGCTCAAAACCATGGTTAGCTTGTTCATTCCAAATAAACTTATTCTTCCTACCTCCTTTAATAGTGTCTAACATAGGAGCACAGATTGCACTAAATTGCTTAATAAAATTTCTATAATATTGTGCTAGGCCATGAAAAATTATTACCTTAGTGTTTTTTCTTGGAGTAGGCCAGTTGATGATGGCCTCCACTTTGCTAGGATCCATCTTTAAGTTACCCTGAGATATCACAAATACAAGGTACACTAGTTCTTGCTTGATGAATTCACACTTTTCCAAGTTGATCATCAAATTCTCCTCATTTCACTTTTTGAAAACCATTTGTAGCTACTTGAGGTTCTCTTCCCTTGTTTTACTATAGATGAGTATATCATCCAAGTAGACTACCAAAATTTTTACAATATAATCTTTAAGAACTTCATTCATCAACCTCATGAAATTTGATGGGGAATTGGATAGGAAAAAAGGCATGACAAGCCACTCATATAGTCCTTCTATGGTCTTGAATTTTGTTTTCTACTCATCACCTTCCTTTAACCTGATTTGATGATAGCCATGCTTTAGATCTATCTTAGTAAAATATCTTGCTCCTCCTAGACAGTCCATTAGGTCTTCTATCCTAGGGATAGGGAACCTATACCTTATTGTAATCCTATTGATTTCTCTAGAGTCTATACATAACCTCCAAGTACCTCCCTTTTTTGGTGCTAGGATAGTAGGCATGACACATGGGCTAATACTTTTCCTAATAAGGCCTTGGTCTAGGAGCTCTAGGATTTTTCTAGCAATTTCCTCATTCTGTTGAGGGGTCCTTTTATAGGCTTCCTTGTTGGGTAGGGTAGCTCCAGGGTTTAGGTCTATCTAATGGCTTACTGACCTCTTAGGTGGTAGGGATGAAGGTTGTCCATCACTGACTATGCCTTGGTACTTTTGCAGCAGCTCCTGCACTTCCTTTGGAAACTCTATCTTCTTCATTGCTCTATCTGCATTCTCTTCTTTTGGTTTCAACACTAAGGAAAAATAAACTCCCTCTCCTTCTTCCAAAGCCTCTAAGAACTCTTTTTCACTCACTAGACTAGTAGACTTCAATTTTGTATCCTCCAACAGTGATTGAATTTTGAAATTTATATTGTCCTTCTTGAATGAGTAGGAGTTCTTCACTCTATCATGCATGGCCTGTCTGATGTATTTCCATGGTCTACCTAGGATAAAATGACATCCATCCATAGGTAAGACATCACATAGAACCTTGTCACTATATCTCCCAATTGAGAATTCAACCCAAGATTTCTCATTTGCAAGGACATGTTGTCCTTTGTTTAGCCAAGTGACCTTGTAAGGATTTGTGTGGGGTATCCTTGTCATTTTCAACTTTCTAACTACACTCCTATGACACTATATTGTCAGTAGACCCTGAGTCTATAATGAATCTATACACTTTTCCCATCATCTTACACTTCACTCTAAAAAATGACCTCCTCTAGCTTGTCTCTTCTCTTAGTGGCTCCTTAATCAGAGTCCTTCTCATCATAAGGTTCTCACCTTCTTCTGGTTCTAAGGGGACCTCAGGGTGTTTGTCTCCACCACTAGCTTCTTCTTGAACATAGTTCACTCTCTTATCACTTCCTTTGGAATTTGAACTCTTCTCTAGACATCTGTATGAATGATGACCCATTTGATTGCAATGGTAACATTTCATGTTGGCAAAGTAGTTCCCTCTGCCTTGGTTACTGTTTCTTCCTCTTCCACTAGAGTTCCTCTATTTGAACCTCCTCTACTAGAGTTTCCTTCTTGTTGTTCACTAAACTTAGTATATCCTTGGTTCTTTGATTCAAAAATCCTTCCACCATATCCAATTATTTGTCCTCTAATGTCTCTTCCTCTACCTCTTCCTCTGGAGTTACTTGAGTCTTGTTTCTTCTTTAGCTTGTCTTCAACCTTGATAGAAATTTGGTGGCACTTCTGAACTGTGTTTGGAGTCAAGAAACTCATCTCATCTTGAATGGTCCATTTAAGTCCATTAAGGTATCTTGCAACCTTCACTTTCTCATCCTCTTCTACTCTTGACCTCATACATAGCCTCTAAAATTCCTCAGTGTATGAGTTTACATCTAGGTCCTTCTGTCTTAGACCTTGCCTTCTCTTATGTAATTGGATTTCATAATCCTCGGGGATATAAGCATCTCTAAATTTTGCAACCATAACCTTCCATGAAGAAATGGGCCTTTTCCCTTCCTTATCTCTCTCATCTTGGATGAATTTCCACCAAGTGAGTGTAGACCCTCTAAGTATTTCTTTTGCAACCTTCACCTTTTGATCCTCAATGATTCTATCACACTCAAAATGGTTTTCTAGTCCCTCTATCCAGTCAAGGACTATCTCTGGCTCCATCTTTCTAGTAAATATTGTAACTCCCTCTAGTGATTTTTCACTCATATCTTTTAAAGCTTTCAAGAATGGCTCCTAATTTAGGATAGGGTAAACTCCAGGTACTTCATCTTCAATGGAAATCTCCTTGCCTTTCCCTTCAATTTTGTCCTTCACTTCATCTGCTTTCACATCAACTTCATCCACTTTTTGCTCCAATTGAGCCAACCAATCTTAGAGTAGTCTATTCTCCTCTTCTTTTTCATCTAACTTCTTATCCAAATCAGCATCAGTCACCATTGTTGACTCTCCAACTAATTCTTCTAGTTGTAGCATTAACCACAAGTCTGATCAAAAGAGGCTCTGATACCAATCTAATAGAAGTAACCCCAAAGTGTTCTCACACAATACTTTAGACATGACCTAACTTTCCCTAGTCCACTTAGGATCCAAATTTCCCTTTAGGACCACACTAGCCTCAAGAAACTAAGCCTAAGACTATTCCCAACTCTTCTCTAAGAGTTACAACTATTGTGTTTCACCTTGTAGGACATCCACCATTAGTTTTGTCTCAATTCTTCTCATTGGCTTTGAAGAATTTCAATCCCAAATCCTTCAAATGAACTCCACACATGCTACAAGGGCCTTTTACACTCTTTTATGTTCATTCTACATCCATACATTCCAAATTTCATAGGTCTTCACTCCCAATTTAGTCGAGTTCTAAAATTGCACCCAAAATGACCTTATTAGGCCTAAAGTACCAATTAGCCCTATCCAAAGGGTTTTTCAAGATTTACTCTTAAACATTCCACACAACCACTAAAACCAATATTGGATCCAGATACCCTTTTGGGAAACCTAAAATATTTTTAAGGTCTAGGGTCCCCAAGTCCTCCGTACACCTCTGTCCTGAAATGTAGGGTTATTAGGCCTATTTTGGCTTCTCACAAGCACTTCTCTGATTTCTATGGAAAAATCAATCCAAATGGATTGGGTGGGTTCTGAACTTTTTACTAGGGATCTATGAGACCATAAATACACTAAGACCACACTTGGTTCAAGACTCCCATGCACACCCTTTTCTCTGCATTCTTGTTTACACCTGCCATACACCCAACCAAACTGTCCTAACTCGCCTAGGGCATGACTTCAAAATTAAAAAATTGACTCTTCTGACCTCCTACCTGCATATGTACACTATAAAGAGGCTCCCCTAACACATTCATTCAACCTTTTGAATTTCCTATATTTGAATTTCATGGGGGAGCCATAAAACCATAATCTCCCTAAACTTGACCAATAGACTACCTTGTTCTTAAAAAAATTCCTATACCTATCAAATCAACTCTACACTACTTGTACTCTAAATCAAAAAGTCTTAAATCAATCTCTAATACATTAATCCACACTTAGATTAGATATTTCAATCCATTAAAACACAAAGAACTCTCAAAGAAGTCGACTATACTCTGTTTTCACAAAAACTTGCTCTATTTCTTTCTAGAAACTTGCATACATCAAATATACCTCAGGAAAAGAGCCATAGAGTGTCTAAAGATGCTTACTCCACCATTTCAGGCCACTATCATTCATTTCCACTCCTATAATGGATGGAATCCAATTTTGTCGAGTTGCATGCAACATTTGCAAAAAGTTGCAAATGTTGTCATGACAACTTTTAGCATCTTTTGCATTTATGATGCAAACTACATTTTAGGTCCTCTCACCCATTTAGTTCAATGGACTAACATCATTTATGCCTCCTTAAGAATATTTATCCCCATACATAGGTCTTGGACACATTTAGACCTCATTTCCCAACATTAGGCCAAACTAAGGACTAAACAACTAAAAGCAAATAACAAAGACTGAGATGGAATTAGCAGTATCCACTAATCCATCTAGTTACACACAACAAAAAGACCTTCTAAGGTCTTAATAAAACACACACTGACTTGGTTAGGGTTAGTTACAAGACAAAACTGACTAGGGCCTTGAGGATAGCCTAGGTGCTCCTGCACCACCTAAACTTGGAACAGACGATTGAGTGTCACACACTCAAAATAAGGAGATGTGTAAAAAATACAAATTGTACTACTCTAAATCTAGTTTCTAAAAGACAAATAAAAAATAAATTGATAAAATTAAGAGGGTCAAACCCCGCGCGCACAAAAACCTATTCCTAATTTTTCCAAAAAATATAACATAGCTATTTCCATGCGTTGTACAAAAGATATAGTTATATTCCATATTTTTCAAATCCTTTTGGTAGGAAGATAGGTAAGAGCGAGATCTAGATGTGTATTTTTTTGTAATTTTCTGATGAGTATTTTTTTCTTTGATTTTTTTAAGTGACCGCATCCTAAAAATTTGGTACCTATTCATGTGCTGGGCATAACTTGTATCAGAATAATCAGAAATGAATTTTTTTGAAGTGTATAGAATCAAGTGTTGAATAATAATATGTAATTTATTTGCAATTTGGTTAAGTATATCAAAATTTATTAAAAAAATGGTAGACATATGTTTTTGAGGACTATCAAGACACTAGTAAAGAAAATTAAAGTTTACTATGCTAATCTTGTCCAAAAATAGAAAAAATTATATGGTTAGAAAGATAAGAAGACATATGAGATTATGGTAAAAATTATAGAGCTACCCTCTTGAAAAATTGCAAACTTGATGAAGATAAATTTGAGAATTCATCTTACAAGATGTAAAAATGTCTAAAAGAATAAAAATAGAGGGAAATGAGCGTCCAAGCCTTTTGGGTCATTTTCCAAGCCATAACCCAATCAGGTTCTGAAAAGAAAAAAATAATTTTTCAACTCCTACATAACCCAACCGGGTTCTTGAGAATAAAATGCACAATTATCACTTCTTCAAAACCCGATCTGGTTTTGAAAAAGTAAAAAGTATGCATTTTATTCTCCATAAGCTGATCGGATTATGAAGAAATTAAAATAGGCTTTTCTCTGGAAGCCATAACTTCCACATATGGAGTCTGATTGACTCTATTCAAAAAGAGTAAGAAAGATCTTGAGATGATCTAACACATGATTAACCTATGATCATCTTTAGTCATCAACATTTTTTCTTCCATCGATTTGAATCAAGTAAGGAATAAAATAGGTACTCATTATTGCCCATACATGCAACATATAGGAAAATCAGCATGCTCTCTCTCTCTCTCTCTAATAACCCGATTGGGTTCTGAGATAGATTGATCTTTTTATAATATTTTCTAGGCTTGGTTACCAAGCCTAGAGAAATTTCTAATTTCCAACAACCCGATCAGGTTATATGAAATTTGATTTTTTTTTTTTACATGTGTCCACTTTTTTGATTCACAACTTGGTGCACATACCCAAGTAAATGATTGTATTGAATTATCGTTGATCCTGATTATGTGGGGCACTCATAGATTTGGCCCCTAATTCATTCAATATATAAAGATGTTATTTGGAGATGCTTAAATATGTGCATCATCATTAATGATCACCAACCTAAGTCCTTTGGGCTCCATTGTTTCATACACAAGGGTTTCCCTCTAGCTCCTTTGTAGATTTTGGCAGATGAGGAGGTATCGTTTGGAAATTTTTATTTTTTCTAAGTGGGCTAGACAAATTTTCCTACCCCAGTCACCCTCCTATCTGGTTAATGGTCATTTTGTAGATTATTCTTTCCTCATACTTGTTGAAGACGATAAAAACATCAAAGAGACCCTTCAATCAATTGAAACATTTTTTCCTAGCTTCTAGTTATTTCATTCAATGGCATAAAATTTAGTTTCACCAGCAATCCTTCCTCTTGTCTCTTCCTTGGATGCTCCATAATGTTTTAAGTGGGTTGGGAAATGGGGATTTTTTTTGGGTTTTTTGGAATTTCATTTTATTTCCAAGCTTCTCATTTAGACCTTTGAAATGTGGTCCTTGCTAGAATCAAGATGAAGATTTCCTATTGGATTACCAAACCAATCTTATTGGATAGTAAATTTTAGGCATGCTCTAAAAGTATCATGGCCACCCATGTGTATTATTCTACTTGTTGGGCTCCTTTTAAGGCCTCTTATTTCAAATTAGGAAAACTTCTATGGGAATTGTTTTGGGAATCATTAGAAGATTGCAATGGTTTCAATAGAGTTTCCTAGGATTTTTTATCCCACCCTCTAGACTCTAGTGGTCTTGGGATCCTCTTGACCAACAACAAGGATAATTCCTTTGTGCTAAATAGTTTTTTTAATTCCATTTTTGGAAATGAATCCTAGAAACTTATCCTCAAGTATTATATCTCTTCTTGTTATCCATTCAATAAACATTGTTGGAAGGGGATAGGTTTCAAAACCTACTAGTTATGAGAAATGCTATTCATATAGAAGGAACTTTGGTTGCAAAAAATATTTGGCATGCCTGAGAAGCCATCAAGAGATAAATTTGATTGAATGGATCAATCCTTTGAGATGGTATTTTTTTCAACAAGCATAACTTTTGGTGGTCTTTTCTTGTCTAGATTTAGGGACTTCCCCTTACTTGTCTCCCTTAGGTTTGTTCCTTGCAATTTTATAACCGAAGCATTCACACACCTTGAGATCTAATTTCTAGGGCTATTATGAATCTCTCTCTAGAAGGTCCATGAAAGCCCAATTTTGGCTATCTTGGCCAGATCAAGAGACATTTAACATTTTCATGTCGCCTCTACCTCTAACTATGTTGTATTATTACATAAAACAGGTCATCCATACCCAAAATAATGAGGTGGTCAACTCTAGGGGAAAGAGGGAACCTAAATATGTCTCAAAACACCCTCCTAAGATAGATCCAATGGTCTATACATCAAACAAGTCCATCTCCAAAATGTCACATGTGAATAGACAATTAAGGCTTGCAGAATAGTCATCCAAGAAACATATTCTAGAAAAAATTGAAATATGTGGATCTTCACACACCAAGGTGAGACCTAAATCAACTTCCCAACATTAAATGTAAAGTATAACTGAAACAAAGAAATGATCCCAATTAAGGTAACCTATCCAAACATACAAAACATATCATAACTAAACACATTAGATGTGTTGGAATCACACTCACCCTTTATTCTAAAAGCTTGAGATATCGGTGAACACCATAATGGCTAGAGACATGGACCCACAAGAGAAAATTAATCACATATCACAAATCTGTCAGTTAACACTAAATGATACATTCACCTAGAGTGGACAGAGGCACCAACCTCCCAACAACCCCCCCTCATCATGACCCAATGGATTTGAACCTGTAACCTAGTGCTCTCATACCACTTGTTAGAGTCCTTGTTGTCATTACACTAAAATCTTGAGCTATCAGTGAACATCACAATGGCTAGAGGCATGGATCCATGGTAGGCGATAAAGCACATTTCACAAATTCATCTCTGAACACTGAACAATACCTTCACCTAGAGGGGACATATGCACCCACCTCCTAACAAGATGTAGATCATCGAAGCTCACTTTCAGAATATACATATTATTAGAAAACCTAATGTATGAAAAAGTATGATAAAGATCACCATTAAAAAACATTGTATCATATCCAAAGGACATCAAACATATTTTGGAGATGTATGATAGAAATGGACCACTACTATAAAATCTAATAAGTTTGACATCAATGACAATAAAAATCACGCATATTTGCAACAAGGAAGAGAGTGTTCTTGTGTTTATTCAAGTAATTGAGGAATACAACTTATTTATTGTAGAAAAGATCATGAAAATAGAACAATTATTCATTTTGAGTGAACAAAATAAGAAAGAAGATGTAGTAGAGAAACTTAAAGAAGTTATATTTTTAGTGAGCAATGATAAAGATGTTGTAATAGTTGAGGTGAAATTACATTTTTCTACATTGTTTAATGAGGTATGTGTAGGATCATGGTATACCAAGCTATGGCCTTAAGTGACAATGAAAAATCAGAAAATCAGGGTTAGTCAACTTGACATAAAAAGTTGAACATCTTATCAACCTCATGTGAAAAAGTTGTAAGAACAAAATCTATAGGAAATTGAATGTAGTTTCTAAACTACTAGCCCTTGTCTGAAAATAATTAATCTAATTGTTCAATATTTTAGATTTCAATGCAGTAGTACGAAAATTTTAGGAAAAAGATAAAAAGTATGTGTATGTTTGACCACCTTAATCACAATCAAATGATGATATATTTTCACAAGATTATAAATATAAGTAGTAGACTCATGCTTGGATGTGATGCATATTTTTGTGTAATATTTTACCAAATAAATAATTAATTATGAATTTTATACTAAAACTTATTCAAAATAAAAAAAATCTCATGTCTGACCACCTTAACTAATTCTAAACTTTACAAAATTGCAATTTTTTTCTTCTTATAGTAGGCGAAGCATAGAATGTGACACATGTTTTAGATTTCAAAAAGGTTAAACCATTTGAAAGTTATAGTTGTTTTTCAATCAGTATGTCAATCAAGACTTTAGAGATCACTCAACTAGAAAATAAGTAATAATTAGTTATGTAACTCAAATTCTGACAACAATTATATTGATGGAAAGATGATAACGTCTTTAAGAAACCCTTTTTGTTTCATCAATTTTGGGTGAAAAAAGGTCGTCAACTACATTGTCTATGTCTGGAGATCAGAGAGAATATGGTGAATCCGTCATTTGGGTTGACCATCCACATTTGGCATTGGAAAGCCAAAACCCAAAGCAACTACCAAGCCTAACCATATATCTGATATCTCCCGCCCAAACAACATTTTTATTTCAAACCTCTTTTCAATTTTATGATTCAAGATTTTTCTATTTTATGATTTTATATTTTTAGTTTATATATTATAAATTTCATTTGTTTTAATATTAATATTAGATGGTATTAGCATTAGTATTATATAATTATTTAAATATTAGTATTATATTATTATTTATTTCTCTATTTTATAATAGTATAATATTAGTATTAATTATTTATTAATATTTATAGTATAACAATAATACCTAGGATCCTTTGTTGTCTTGCATGGCACAAAGTGAACCATCTTACTAAATCTATTTACAATCACATAGACACTGTACATTCCTTGTCTAGTCTTGGGAAAACCTACCACAAAGTCCATGTTTAAACATTCCCATGGCCTGGTTGTAATGTGTAAGGGTCTATATAGGCCTGCATTTGTAGATGTTCCTTTGGCCTTCTGATAGATAACACAACCCTCAACATATCTCTTCACATCCAAATTCATATTGGGCCAAAAATAGAATCTTTGGAATAAATCTTAAGTTTTATTAACCTTAAAATGGCCACTAAGTGCACCATTGTGTTTCTATTGTATGAGATTCATTCTAATAGACCCCCTAGGGACACATAACTGACACCCTTTAAACAATAGACTAGAGTAAAAAGTGTATTCAAAGCATTGACTATGAAAGTGATTTGTGCACTCTTACCATACCTTGTAGATGTCTACAAAGTCCTCATCTTCATCATACATGTCCTTGAAGTTTTTAATTCCCATACTCTACTGTTGAATCTCCTAAATGGTCAATTCCCTTCTGCTCAAAGCCTCTACAACTTTATTCTATAACCCTTTCTTATGTTTGATGTTGAATGTATATGCTTGTAGGTATTCAACCCACTTCATATGCTTATGGATCAATTTGTTTTGTGAGTTCAAGAAACTCAATGCTTGGTTCTCAGAATAGACAATAAACTCCTTTGGAAATAGGTGATGCCTCTATTTCCTTAATGACTGGACTAGAGCATACATCTCTAGGTCATAAGAATAATATTTCTTCGTAGCTTCACTCAACTTCTCCGAATGGAAAGCCACTAGTCTTCCCTCCTGGCTTGAGACTACCCCAATTACCACATTGTTGGCATCACATTCCACTTTGAACAATTTTTCAAAACTTGGCAACACTATAATTGGTTGGGTTTCTATCTTATTTTTTAGTAGTTCAAAGACATTATTATCTTTCTCATTCCAAACAAACTTGGTCTTCATGCCTCCCTTAATTTTATCTAACATAGGAGCACATATTTCACTAAACTGTTTAATAAACTTCCTATAATATCGTGCAAGAACATGAAATATCCTTACCTCAGTGCTTGTCCTTGGAGTAGGCCAATTGATGATGGCCTTAACTTTTCTTGGATCCATTTTTGAGTTACCTTGTGATAGTACAAAACCAAGGTACACCAGCTCTATCTTGATGAACTCACACTTTTCTAAGTTGATCATCAACTTCTCCTCCTGCAGCTTCTTAAAACCCAATTCCAAGTGCTTGAGGTGCTCCTCCCTTGTCTTACTATAGATGATTATATCATCTATGTAGACCACCATAAAATTCCCATTGTACTCTTTAAGTACTTCATTCATCAACCTCATGAATGTTGATGGGACATTTGACAACCCAAATGGCATGACAAGCCATTCATATAGTCCTTCTATGGTTTTTAAGGTTGTTTTCCACTCATTCCCTTCATTCACCCTTATCTAGTGGTAACCACTTTTTAAGTCCATCTTTGTAAAGTATCTAGACCCTCCTAGACAGTCCATTAGGTCTTCTATCCTAGGGATATGGAACCTATACCTAATGGAAATCCTATTGATTTCTCTGGAGTCTGTACATAACCTCCAAGTTCCCCCTTTCTTAGGTGCTAGGACTATGGGCATGGCACAAGGGCTAATGCTCTTTCTTATGAGACCTTGTTCTAAAAGTTCTTGGACTTGTTTAGCAATATCTTCATTCTATCGGGGAGTCATTTTATAGGCTTCCTTATTGGGTAGGGCAGCCCTAGAGATTAGGTCTATTTGGTGTCTTACTAACCTCTTAGGTGGTAAGGTGGCTGGCTATCCATCAATCACTATCCCTTGATACTTTAATAGCATCTCTTGAACTTCTTTGGGTAGCTCTATCTTCTTCTCTGATTTGTCTACAACTTCCTTTGGATTCAACACCAATGCAAAGCCAACTCCTTCTCCTTCATCTAGAGTCTCTAAGAACTCCTTTTCACCCAACATGAGAGCATTGGGACCAGTAGACTTCACTTCTACATCCTCCAATAGTGACTCAATTTTGTATGTCACATTGTCTTTCTTGAAAGTGTAGGAGTTTTTCACTCCATTATGCATGGCCATCGGGTCAAATTTCCATGGTCTACCTAGGAGAAATAGAAAAGCATCCATAGGTAAGACATCACACAAGAATTTATCCTTATACCTCCCAAAGGAGAATCCCACCCAAGCTTGTTCATTAACTAGGACATGTTGTCCTTTGTTTAGCCAAGTGACCTTATAAGGATTGGTGTGGGGTATCCTTGTCATTTTTAGCTTATTGACTGCTTCTTTTGACACTATGTTGTCAGTTGATCCCAAGTCTATGATGAATCTACACACCTTGCCCATCATCTTACACTTTACTCTAAATAGTGCTCTCCTCTGACTGCTTTCTTCCTTCACTGGTTCTTTTATGAGGGTTCTCCTCATCATAAGGTTTTCTCCCTCCTCTGATTCCAATGGTACTTCATGGTTCTTGTTCCCACTTGTCTCTTCATGAACATAGTTCACTCTTTTGTCACCTCCTTGAGAGGTACTTCCCTTCTCTGGACACCTATAGGCTAGATGTCCTAACTAATTATAGTGATAACACTTCATGTTGGAAAAATAGTTTCCTCTCCCTTGACTATTGCCTCTTCCTCTATTGTTAGAGTTCCTCCCCTTGCTTGAAATTCCCCTATTGAAGTTTCCTTCATGTTTTTCAGTGATTTTAGTCTCTTATTGTCCTTTAGACTTGGAGCTTCTTCCTCCATAACCACTTGTTTGTCCTCTAGTGTCTCTTCCTCTACCTCTTCCTCTTGAAGTATTGGATTCTTGTTTCTTCTTCAACTTATCCTCCACCTTGATAGCAATTTGGTGGCACTTCTAAACTGTATCTGGAGTCAAAAGACTCATCTCATCTTGAATGGTCCATTTGAGGCCATTAATATACCTTTCTAATTTCACTTTCTCATCTTATTCTATCCTTGATCTCATACAGAGTCTTTGAAACTCTTTAGTGTATGAATTGAAATCTAGGTCCTTCTTTCTTAGACCTTGTCTTCTCTTGTGGAGTTTGATTTCATAATCCTCAGGGATGTAAGCATCTCTTATTCTTGCTTCCATAGATTTCCATGAAGAAATGGGTCTTTTCCCTTCCTTCTCTCTCTCTCATCTTGGATGAACTTCCACCAAGTGAGAGAAAATCCTCTCAATCTAGCTTTATCAAACTTCACTTTTTGAGCCTCCATGATTCCATCACACTCAAAATGGTTCTCTAGTCCTTCTATCCAATCAAGGACTACCTCTAGTTCCATCTTTCCACTGAAAATGGGAACTCCTTCCAATACCTTACCACTCATAGCCTTTAGGGCTTTCAGAAATGGTTACTCTTGAAGGAAATTATAAGCTTCAGGGATTTCATCGTCAAGGGCAACCTCTTTGCCTTTCCCTTCCATTCTATCCTTCACTTCATCTGCCTTTACATCAACTTCATTCTCTTTTTGCTCCAATTGTGAAAGCCTATCTCAGAGTAACCTATTCTCCTCCTCTTGTTCATCCACCTTCTTTTCTAATTCAATATTAGTCACCATTTTTGACTCTCCAACAGATTCCTCTAGTTGTAACATTAACCACAAGCCTGATCAAAGAGGCTCTGATACCAATCTGATAGAAGTAACCTTATAGAGTGTGCTTACACAAATGCTTCTAGACTAGAGTTTTCTCTTTCTAGTCTACTTAGGATCCCAATAGATTTTTGGGACCTCTCTATTCTCTATTTATTGGACCTAAGACCACTCCTATCTCTTCTCTAAGAGTCTTCAGTTTTGTGTTTCACTCTAAGGGACAACTATCTCATAGTTTTGTCTCAATGCTCTCTTTGGCTTGAAGAATTTCAATGCCAAATCCTTCATACCAAGTTCCCTCTTAATAAAATGGCCATGTATAGGCTTGGAATGTTCATTCTGCATCCATTCCACTTCATTCCCATAAGTCTTCAAACCCAATTTGGTCGAGTTCACAATTTGTCTTCAAACTATCCTATTAGGCCTAATGATCCTATTATCCCTATCCATAAGGTTTTCTGGATTAAATCCTAAAACTTATTCACAACCCCAAAATCTAATTAGGGATCCAGATGCCCTTTTGGGAGACCTAAAATATTTTTAAGGTCTAAGGTTCCCAAATTGTCCGTACATCATTGTCCTAAAAAGTAGGGCTTTTAGGCCTATTTTGGCTCTCTACTAGCAACTCTCTGATTTCTCCTCAAAAATAAATCCAAATGGATTGGATAAGATCTAAGCTTGACACTATGGACCTATGAGACCCTAATAACACTAAGATCACACTTGGTTCAGTCATCCATTACACTCCCTTGGCTTTGCAAATGGATTTATCCCTGTCATGCTCCTAACCGGGCTATCCTAACTCACCTAGGGCATGACCTTATAAATAGTAAAACATCTCTCCTAACCTCCTACCTCTATATAAACTATGTATAGTGGCTCCCATATGCATTTAATTCAACCTTTTATGTTTTCCATGGTTGAATTTCATGGGGGATCCATGATAGAAAAATCACCCTGAATCACACCAGCAGACTACCTAGTTTAGGTTTATTTTTCTACAGAGAGCAAAGTAACTCAAAAAGACTAACACCCTAAATAAAAAGTTCTTGGAAAAAACCCCTCTACATGAACCATCACTTGGATCTTATGATTCAATCCATAAACATTATCTGTAACACCAAATGCTCGAAAAACACACTAACACAAAACTGCAGTCACTTTCACTATTCAAAAACTTGCTTAGAAAGAACATCCCTCAGGAAATGAGTCCAATACATCCTTAAGGAGATTCCTCCTTTTTTCTAGGCTTGGTTCATTACTTTACCACTCCTACAATGAGGGGAATCCAAAGTTTTCAAGTTGCATGCATCTTTGCATTTATGCCTCCTCCCTATCTTTTAGGGCCTCTAACCCCTATATGTTGACGAACCAACCTCATAAATGCCTAGAAAAGAATCTTCCCTTCTATACTAGGGTTTAGGACACATTTAGGCCATATTTCCCATTTAGACCAAAATTTCCACAAAGAAACCTAACTAAACTAGGTTGGATTAGATACTAACTATCTATCCACCTAATAACACATCTTGTGTGACCTTATAAGGTCCAAAATAAACACACACACTCTGACTTAGCTAAGGTTAGATAAAAGCAAAAATTTGAGGGCTTTGAGAATTTCCTAGGTGCTCCTGCACCAGAGAGAGAGAATAGGAACTTCTCTCTCTCTCTCTCTCTCTCTCTCTCTCTCTCTCTCTCTCTCTCTCTCTCTCTCTCTCTCTCNCCTCTCTCTCTCTCTCTCTCTCTCTCTCTCTCTCTCTCTCTCTCTCTCTCTCTCTCTCTCTCTCTCTCTCTCTGCATGAAGACCTAGATGGGATCTAGCTCCTTGTCAACTCTTCAAACTCCTTTCTTAGACACCCAAACTCCACTAATGTACTCCAAGGGTGTCTTGTGACTTCCAAAAGGGATCAATATGCTTCCCCTTTCCCCTCTTGACTCTCCAAGGCAAGTTGTAGAACTATGTAATTTCTCCTTTAGGGAAACCTTCCCTAAACTAAGAAAAATGGTATAAACCTTCACCAGAGACTCAGAACTCCTATGTTAAGTGTTTGAAGACTTCAAATAGACCCCTAGGGTCAAGAATCCACCAATGGATTTGGTCTTTTACACCCAAATATCATCGAATCCTATTTGGCCTAGGATTCCTTATAGCCCTAACTAGATGGTTTTTTGGACTTAACTTTCAAATACAGAAGGATCCAATAGATCTGATTACATTTCTATACACCCTTTATGGAGTTTGTAAACCCCTCAAATCATTAACACTTCAATCCACTCCTACACCCCTGAACTCTCATAAAGAACATAGGCCTAATTAGCTAGGTTAGGCTTGGTTTGTTAAGTAAGTGGTCAAAGATGGGTTCATGGAGTAAATGGAGAGACTTAGATGGATTCCTCTACCCCAAAATAGTCTAGAACCACTCTTGGTTTTATCCTCCCAAACACATATTGCACATGCATGTGACTGTACCAAAGAGCCAGGCTAATTACATAGAGATAATTAGCATAGGGCTTTGTCTCATAAATAGTAGGAATAACATTGAGTGTCTGAGCTTTAGGATTCTAACTAAGATGAATCCATACCAGGTCGTACACTATCAAAATGACTCAAAATGCTCTTCTATTTCCTCCTCTGAACATCAAGCTCCATACACTGTAAGTTCTAACCTTAATGGAAGGCATCTGATAACCTAATAGCATCATCTAGGTGTTACAGATGATTCAATAAGTGGTGAGGTTGATTACAATGAAGTTGTCATTCTTAGAGCAACATTTTGAAAATTTTTCTCATGCAACATTTTTCAAAAAGACAACTTTTTGGCAACATGTGGGAAAGTTGTTATTTTGGGAAAATGCTAACCTTACCGACCCCCAATGATGTGGGACATGTTCAAAACATGACAAGAACACATCTAAGGACATAAAACACAACTTCTAACCAAACACTAAAATCACCAAACTAACATGGTCTAACTATGGTTTCAGGAACCTAGGTTTATAATTCACCTTAGGTCCTTCACCTTACATCATAGACCCACACAACCACACATACAAAAGGGTGATATCAAGGATGCACCTTATTAAAAACACAAAAGAAAGAAAATTAAGAACTTTAGGAGGTTCCCTACACCATACTCCCCAAGGAAAAAGTAACACAATTCTCTTGATTTGGGAGTGCTTCAAGTGGATAACCTGTCTTGTGAATGTCTTCAGGGGTAATCCAGGTAGCATCTTCACTAGGTTGAGTTTTCCATTTGACTAAGTACTCATAGTAAGTTCCTCTCCAAGTTTTCTTGTTCACTCTATTGTCTTGGATGCTTTCAATCTCAAGAGGAGTTGCTTGTGGCATGTCCTTGAGTGGTTGGAGTGTATGAGGTTCTGGAGTATCTGCAAGATCAATAGTACTAACTTCACCTAAATTGTAAGCATAGATATCTACAACATTGAAGATAGGTGTTAAGCCAATGTGAGAAGGTAGATCAATTCTATAGGCATTGTTGCCACATTTCTTCAAAATCTTGAAAGGGTCAAGTTTTTTCATCATTATCTTTGTGTATTTTTCTTTAGGTAGTCTATCCTTCTTAAGGTGGATCATAACTAAATCTCCCATGTTGAACTATAGGTCTCTCCTCTTTTTATCATCATGTGCTTTATATTTGTCAATTGTATGTTGGAGTTTGATCTGTACTTGATCATGGATATTCTTCATCACTTCAGCAAAGTCTTCAGCCAGTGCACTCCTTTTGTCCATGTCTTTGATATCTATGAGTTCCAATACCCTTCTAGGGTGAGTGCCATATACAATCTGGAATGGATTTAAACCAGTTCTCTGATTTACTAAATCATTGAATGAGAATTCTGCTTGTGCTATGATAGTATCCCAAGTGGCTCCATGTTCTTGTGTGAGGCATCTCAGAAGGTTGCCAAGGGATCTATTGATAAATTATATCTGACCATCAGACTGTGGGTGATATGCAGAGGATAGTGACACATTTGTCCCTAACTTTCTCAATAGACTTCTCCAAAAATGGCCTAAGAACTTAGGATCCCTATCTTAAATTACTGACAGTGGGAGTCCATGAATTCTCACAACTTCTCTGAAGAATAATCCAGCTATGTGGGATGAATCATGGGTTGTCCTACAAGGAATGAAGTGTGCCATCTTTGAAAATCTGTCAACTACAATATAAATGCTATCAAATCCAGATTTAGTCTTAGGGAGACCTAGGACAAAGTCCATCCTTACTGAATCCCATGTTTTTGAAGGGATGGGTAAAGGAGTGTATAATCCTACATTAGAGGTGTGTCCTTTGGCTTGTTGGTAGACTGAACAAATCTGCACAAAACTCCTAACATCTGTCTGCAATTTGGGCCAATGGTAGAACCTTCTAACCAGCTCTAATGTTTTGTCCACCCCAAAGTAACAAGCTAGGCTCCCACAATGCTTTTCTTAATAATGTTTTCTCTCATGGATCCTTTTGGGACACACAATGAGATACCCTTGAAAAGAATACCATCTTTCACAATAAACTCTGATAAATCAGTGTGGTATCTGTCTGTCATCTAATTACAAATATGATAAGCCTCTTTGAAATCTTCATCCTTAACATACATATCCTTCATGGCATGAACCCCAACACTCTCCAACTGAATAGATTGGGTAGTTAGGTGTATCCTACTAAGAGCATTAGCAACTTTGTTTACAATCCCTTTCTTATACTTGATAGAAAATGTATATGACTATAAGAACTCCATCCACTTCACATGTCTATGATTAAGTTTCTCCTACTTATTCAGAAAGCTAAGTGCATGGTTATTAGTAAAGACTACAAACTCCTTGGACAACAAATAATGCCTCCATTTCCTAAGTTATTGAACCATTACATACATTTTAAGGTCATTGTTGATGGGACTTTTTGACCAGACCGCCAACAGTGTAAGTTGTCACTGGGTACCAGGGTACTGGCCAACTTTGCCTATAAAGGTTGTCCAGGGAATAAATTATTCGGGCCTTCAAGCACCTGAGAGTTAGGTCTTGATAGTGCGGGAGCTAAGTTGGCAGTGTGACTGTTTTGTTCAGGGGGATAGCTGGTTTTCTTAACTCGTCTTCTCTGGGGATTTCGTTAGGTCAGGGTTTCATGCAAGCAATTAGATTATCAAAGAAACTTCAAAATATATTCCAGGGTTAGAGAGTATGCATTCTACTTATATTTATTCTAATACATTTAAAACATCAACCATGCTCTAACATGCTAAACTAAATACTGAATGCATACAGAACCATCAGTTCATACATATTCAATAGCGAGGGGAAAAGAAGGTCATTAATCTACTTAAAACATTAGAGAAAGGGACATCAGAAACATACAGCACAAAAGAACGTTAATCCAGAGATCAAAACACTGACAACCTCATTGCCAGAACTCTTCTTTCTTCATTAACAGGTTTTCCAATAGCACTGGTGTGTACAATAATGGCTCCAAGGGAGAATCTATCTACTGAGAGATTCTAAGGACTAAGGATCATTGAGCTCTACAACTAAAAGAAATGAAATGCTAAAATGCTAATGCTATGGACTGTAAAATCTTCAATTTTGCCAACCCTTGGAATGAGGTCAAACTTGTATTTATACACATACTTGCCATAAAGTTAACCTAATCTAACTTTACAATAAACAATAAAATACAATACCTGGTGGCCGGTACTACCTGCACCATGTTACAACAACCTCAAGAAGAACAGAGGCCTAACATGTCAGAAGGATAAGACAAGAAGAGAGGTATGGAAGAATCGGCCTTGAGAAGAGAGCCAGAGGAAGAATAGAAGAAATTTGATCCCCTGGGGTTCGAGGCTACATGCCTCATCAATATAAAAGTGGCTCATAGTCTCTGATGAGCTAGGTGTTTAATGCTGAAGTGACACCTTGGGATGACCATCTGTCAAAACCATCCCTCAAGTTGATGTGCCTTGCTGGGGTCACCTACTTTTTGACACCCTTATTAACTGCCTAATAATGACCAGTCGGCTCCAGGGAACCTAGACAGGGGTCATCAAAAGAATATAAAATTGTTGGCTCTAGGACTCAGGGATCCTAGAGCATGCACTCAAAGAATAAATAATGTTAAAAATGTAACCTGGTGGTGAAAATCTATGGAATCCAGAGAACCTTATTTCCCTTCACAATTCTTAAATACCTCGAAAACTTGGCTAATGCCATCCTAATCTATGTCTCGAATGTCATTCCACCAGTTGTGGATAGCCTCAAAACTCTCCTCAACTTCTCCAGCCCCGTTCTAAAATTCATCTACTATTTTTTGTTGGAATTATGTTATATTTGTCATCAGTGAAAACACTTATTCGATTCTGAATGCTTACCGAGCATTCAGTAATCATCTTGTAAAGCTCAGCGGTTAAACAGTTCAAACCGAGCAGAACAGTGGTCACCGAGCATATGAACAGTATAGCAGCGGTTACCGAGAAGAGCAACATTTACCGAGCAGACGGTAGTCACCGAGCTTCACCATAACTACCGAGCCATCAGTCAAATCCAACCGAGAAGTTAGTTACTACCGAGTCACCAGAGGTTACCGAGTGACATTATATCTACCGAGTCACCAACGGCTACCGAGTTGCAAGCTACACTTTGGGACTAGTATTGACCGAGCTTCTACTCTTACCGAGAGCATGATGATGCTGAGTATTGTAGTGGATGCCGAGTATCAGAAGATCACCGAGCCAGCTTGAGGAACCCGAGCTTCTACCGACTCAGTAATATTTAGTTTACTTATGAATGGCCGACTCAGGAATAAGTTTATGTTATTAATTTGTATTTGGCCAACCTTGTAAATTGTAATTAAGGGAACGGTATATATATGTAATGTAATATATCATCTGATGTATGGTGTAAGAGTAATCAGCAAAAAATAGCAGCAGAGCAGAGCATTTTTGCAAGGTCAGTAAAGGAGCAGAATAGCCATATCTATCACAGAAGGTGATCCGTATTCAAAGGATCTTATCAGCAATAAAGTTGTAAGTCAAGATCTACTGTTTCATCCTAACAGTTGAATCAGTTTGTAAATCCTTTAACA
>MU226897.1:290693-310048 GCA_018584345.1 Thuja plicata
TTTCATGCTTGTAGTAGATTAGATAAATGAATGGTTAAATATATACAAGTGCAGAAATGACTTAAAGTTTTAAGAGTTACTGATTCACCCCTCCCCTCTCAGTAACTTGGTTAGTCTTGATTATTTCCAACATTTTTATGGCATCATGTGCCTAGAGCATCATCTTAGATAATCTTGATAACCTTCCTCCATCAAGGTCCCCAGAAGAATGATATAGGGACTCCATGAACTCATCATACTTACTAAGGACATAATCCTCCCGGGGGCATGTTCTGGTGGTGTAGTTGTCAACTTAAGACACTCTTACCATGAATTTTTTAAATAGGCCCAAAGGATACCGGGCTGTAGTTAATTTCTCTCTTAGGGCCTTAACCAGTTCCTTGCATACCTTTATCTTGAGGCCAAGTCTAGAGTATTGGGCGCAGAGGGACTCAAATGATTCTTCCCCCAAAATTCATGCCTCTGTGATGGCTTCTTCTCTAGTATTGAAAACCTCATCTAACTCGGTCTTCCATCTTTCATATTTTTCTAAGTCTCCCTCCCATAGGGTAGTGGAGACATTCACCTGATTCAATAGATTGTTGATCTGATAAAGATACATGAGCAATACCACTAAAAATTGCCTTAAAGAAACTATCTGCTTAGTGATCCACCCATCCACAACCCGAGCCTTCTTCTTCATGGCACTTAGAGTATCCACATCACCCTATGCAAGCGATAATATGGAGGTAGAAGATTCAAGGTGGATCTTGGCCAGGGGCTATGTGAGTTCTGTCAGAATCCCGAGGAGATTTGCATTATTTTGTCTTTCCTCCTTCAACTTTTGGGCCTGTTTATTATACTGAGCCTCTATTGCCCCGGTTACCTCTTGTAGCAGGTCCAATTCCCAATTATTATTTCTCCTCCCAAGAGGCCCTTCTGTTATTGTATAATCTTTAGCTCTTACTGCCGCTACATCTGTATCCGAGGGAGGTGTTGTGATTGTCGCAACTGTACTTCCTTCTAGACTAGTCCAGAGGGTATGGACTATCTGGGCCTTCTTGGACTTCTTGACCTCTGTATTTTAGGCCATCATCTCAACCAGGGAGAGTGGAACACCTATTGCAACCGTTGGGGCCTTCCTCTTTCTGGATTCCACCATCCATTGGGGTGGCTAGGGTGGCTTTGCCATCAAGGCTTTGGTATTGGGACTCCATTCGAAGTCCGACAGTGCATTCTCAATATCTACAGTGTCATCAAGATCTTTCTCCTTTTCCTATTCTTGCTCCTTCTCTTCCTCTCCAGAGGCCTCAGTATTTTCCACCCTGTTGGCATCCTCTTTCATGATGTCCAGGGTTTCTTCTCCGTCGGTATCAGCATCACCTATATTTTTGGGGATTTCCCCATCCTTCTCAGCATCAGGTGAATTAACATTTATATCCTCGGGGATTCTCCCCTCATCTTTCTATTTTTTTTCTTCTTCTTCTTCAGTGTCTTTCACCAAGAAATCCTCCTCCATTGGAACGTCCTCCAGAGCCAACGAAGGCATCTAGCCTAGGTTCAATGTTTGGGCTGCTATGATCACCTCTCCAAATGTATTTCGGGGAATTTGGTCACCTAGAGTAACCAAAGGCATCTAGAGCGTGATGAATGGGGGCAAAGTTGATCCCATGGGTCTGGTTTCCCCTATCATCAATTGCTCATATGCTATTTTCCTTGGTTCCTTCTCAGTTTCTTGGACTGGTGTTTTTTCCTGCTCAGGCTCCTTTTGTGCCTCTTCCTGGTCCTCCTTCTCTATGGAAACTTCTTCCTCTGGGACTTCCTTTTTAGTTGGGATCTCCTCTTTTCCTTGGGCGATAATTTCTTCCACCGTGTGATCTATATCCACATGCAGGTTCATGAGCTCATCCATCCTAAAGATATCATCGAAGTCATTGTGTAGGGGAGAGGTATCTGAAATGTCATATAGTTCAAGGGAATCCGAACTGACATCTATTGGGGGAACATCAGGCATACTGGGGCCCGCAGCTGCGTTTGGGGTGGGGTTCAACTTCTACCTCTTCTTTCTTTGTAGCACGGTCCCAGCATCCAGAATATTTACAGACTCCACCTCGACGAATGTCTTCCTACTTATTAGTGTTGCCAATGACGGGGATCCCGCCAGCGAGAAAATGCTACTGGAGTTGCGAGGAGGCCTTGGGATAATTGTGCACTTATTTTCTGGCTTGTTAGCCTCAATGCCTCCATTTTCTCTTGTATTTGTGCCATTATGGGGAGCGGACCCTTGGGAGGCACTTGGGCAGGGGTATCTTCTTTCTCCTTCCCCTTTCTTGTGCTGGGTCTTGCGGCTCCAGAGGTCAAAGCAGACCTCTGAAAAATTGGTCCTTTTTGGGTGCTCCTTGGACACATCTACTCAAAATACTTGTGAATGCTATCTAAAATGGGGTGGCATACCCCCTCAATTATTAAATCCTCTGGGGTGGCCAAATCCACCGGAGGGAGATCTAATTTATCTAACCCCTGCTCTTTATACAATGGATCCTCTAGGGGCCCGTCATCTGAAAAACCCTTCAGAAAACCCCGAAGGTCGAGGGCCTTCATCAAGCCTTTAGACATCCATGAAAGTTGGCGGGCCTGGAGATCAAAACAATCTTAGCAATCTGCCCAAAAATCTTCAATATCATCAATGTGCGGTGGGGACGCCTGGGGAAGTGTCATTGCTATCTTTCTCAGCGGATCAAAATTGCTTATGGTATGGTGGAATTCCACCAGTCCCAGACTCTTTAGTTCATTGTGTAATACCCACCTCTTAGTTTTCTTTTAAGGTTTTGGATGCTGAACTCTTTTAGGCATTTTGATGTATGTGTGGTTGTTTCAGTTGATCTTAAGGATACTTATGTAAACATTTTAGTATTGTTATTGATCCATTATTATCATGTTGTTTCTTCTATGTATATGTGATTTAGGGTTATTTTATGGTGCTTATGTATATGTTAGGATTTTATTTTGATTATGGTTTTCTAACAATACTGACCTTAGATTTATATGCACATTGATAATTGTATGTTTTCATTACTGTTTGATGTGTTTGGTATTATATGGGATAGAGTCGTAGTTACTTGCTTCGGCGAGATCCACATGATAACCTGGTCTCAACCATTGTTTTCCATATTGATATATGCATGTTTGTTCATCTTTGTGATGACAGGTTTGCAAGTACTAGGCTACGTCTTTCCTAAATTGACAGGAGTGAGCATGCCCTATCACAATAATCTCAATGGTAAGAGAGGGGGAGATAGTTTTCAGGTCCAAATCATATCCTAAACCTAATTGTCCTAGTTAGTGGACAAGTATCTATATGCGATACCTTACCAAATTTGTATAGTTGATAGGAATTCGTGTGTCCCCTTGATCATGTTTGATTTTTTCTTGTTTTCGATTTCAGGTGCTTGATGTGATTGTGTGGGTGTTAAATCATGTTATTTATTTAATTGAATATTATTGCAATTAATTATTAAATATAGTTTATTTAATTAATTGAAAATTAAATTAAATACCTATGTTTAATTGAAAAGTTAATTAAAGTGTAATTATTGAATATTACTATTTAATTGAAAATTAGAGTGAATATGCTTTTATGCCTTATTAAATAATTGAATATTAAGTTGCATGGATTATTGTGCTTTAAATATTTAAGTTATTTAGATTAATATTTTATTAATTACATGTGCAAGATTTGGTTGAAAAAGTATTTTCAAACTCAAAGCTTTCAACTAGATTGTAGGATTCAAAGTTGAGTTATGGAATTAAAAGATATTTTAATTAATTAATTGATTTTTCTTTCAATTTTAGGTGGAGTCCTTTTAGGAGTTAACTGAATGTGTTGTCATGAAGGTTTCCATGTTTAGGGAAAATTGAATCCCATTAGGAGGGAATTTGGGTTTCATTTTGTATTAACAGGTTTTGGAGATTTTGGGAGCTTGGTGTGTGTGTTTGGCTTTGGAGAAATTGAGGAATCTTGTGGTTGCTTGCTGGATTGAGGAGTTGTGTGAATTCATGGTTTGCATGTGCTTGGATCTTTGTGGTTTCAGATCTGTGGTTGATTGTGCTTGGAGGTTTTCAGGTTTTTGCAATCTTCAAAGGCATAATCTCAGTTTTCTTGCATTGGATTTGAGGCAGGGTTTGTGATCCCTAAAATGGTTTCAATTTTTTAAATTTTAAGGTTTTCGGTGTTTGATTAGATGCATGTGTTTCATTGTGGCTTATAGGCGTTTATTAGTGTTTCTGTGATTTTGGGTATTTACAAAACCCTTAGATCTGTTATTTCCATTCTTTATTATAACGTGGCACAACTCAGTTATACTGGCCAAATTCCATTGAAAAATTCTTCCTATAACTCCTAGAAATCAATAAATTAATCTGGGTTATAATCTAAACTATAGTAGCAAAAGAAAATAAATCCTCCCTTGAAAATGTTCTTTGAAAAATTAATTTGATTGGAAACTATGCTCTCTGTCAAAAAAAATACAGAATAAAAAAAAAAAACCAGTCTTTTTACAATAAGAAAGACAAAAAAATAAAATAAAATATATATGATGGCTATTTTTCCGTTTTCCGAAATAAACCAAATTAAAAAAAAAGATTAATTCAAAAGGTTTCATTTTTTTTGTAATTTGCATAGTTGAATTTTTGTTAAAAATAAAGCAAATTTTAAAAAAATAAATTAATATTTGATGGGGAGTGGGTGGCGGGGGCCACCGCACCCCCTGTTGTGTGCGGTACCCTGTGTTGTGGGCCGCAGGTCCAAGGACCTGCATACCCACTGCACGGTGGGCCCGCGAGGGTACCACTGGCATTGGGCCGCGACACCCACAGTGATGACGCGGGGTGGGGTGGGGCCGAGACCCCCCCCCCCCCCCNGGGGTGGGGCCGAGACCCCCCCCCCCCCCAAAACAAAGTTTTAATTTTTGTTTATTAAAAATATGTTTTTTTTTATTCATTTTTTAATTAATATTTGAATTTTTTTGTTAGTAAATTTTATTTGTTAAGTTTATAATTAATATTTAATTATTTTATTCTAATTTTTAAATTAGTTTGAAATTAATTTTTAATTAGTTTATATATTAATTTAAATTAGTTTATTTTAATTTTTAAATTAGTTCTAAATTAATTTATTAGTTAGTTTTATGTTAATTTATGGCATGAATGAGAAAGATTAATTGGGGATGAGTTGTTTTGGATAACATTGGATTAATATTAAGAGGGTAATATTGATTTCTATTGTTATAATATTGGTATAACTTCTTTTGTAATTATACTTAGTTTTGGCAATTAATTCATATAGGTTAATTTATTTATGAGATAGTTATAAGTTAACTTATAGGAGCTTTTATTGTGCGTGTCTATAAAGATCTAATTGTTTTAGATAGTAATTGTAAAAGTTAAACTAATGTAACGAGATGTGATAAATTTATTTATCACAATGTTAGCTCATGATTGTAACTATGATTAGCACTGAATTTGTTTTAAAGGTATTCTGAATATGAGATTTATTATGCCTTGATGTGTTTTGAGTGCGTGATTAAATAAATGCTATATTTTGTGTGTTCTTCTATGTTATCATGCTTTTGGTTGTCTGTTGGGCTAGATGACCCTTAGGACTTAAATCCAGAGGTTTGGGATTGTAATTTTGCATGGTATCTTTTATGAAATCAGTTTGTGTTTTATATAATGATGTCATAGTCCTAATTTCCTAGACCCAACCTATTTTAGTTACGATGTATTGTTTGTTCTTGTGAGGACACTGTGCATGTTTTATGGTTATTGAGAACCTATGTGCTCCTGAATGGGCAAGATGCGATTTGATTTGTGATGTACCTTTATGTTACTCTTTTTTGAACCTAGGGTAGGTTACCCAGTTGTATAGTAGGAGGTGGCTTGCAATAAGTATCGGAGCCCACAAGTGCCTACTAGGATTTGCTTATTGTAAGTAGTGGTAACAAGTGATAACATAATTAATCTAATTAGGATGCACTAGATTAAACTAATAAGATTAATGCCTCACCCATGCTTGAGCGCTAGTATAGGCTAAGATGGAGGATGAGATGATGCTTTCCCCCTTTCGAGGTGCAGGTTTGGGCATCATTAGTGATCTTGTCTGGTTGAAAGGTCATTGATGTAGTGTATGGTCACTTGGGTGCCAGATGCCATTAAGGGATTGCTAGGACTTAACTCAAGGGTCAGACGTACATTATGACACGTTCCTATATACAGCTTAGGTTATCCTACGTGTGTCAGTACCTCTAGTGTTGTTTACTTTTCCTTGTTATGATTGAGAGTGCTTCTAGGATCTTCCTTTGCATTTGAGTAAGAGGTCATGTGTACCTTGTTGCATTCATGTTGTATACCCCGTGTGTTGGGCTTGTTACTATCTCCTCAGCATGGTGAGAGTGGACCTTTGGTTCCACGTGGTTGGGTGGTAGTGATTCTTATTACCATTGAGCTACCGATGAATTCTTCTTCATGCTTGGATGTTCCTTGTCGTAGTTTCATCTTCTCAGTCTTTTGGAGACTTGGTCAGTTACTTGAGTTGTGTTTTTGTACCATATGTATATATTGGTTATCATCCTTTGGAGGATGCATTGTATTATTTATTATGTATTATTACATACCCTGCGACTTGTGCAGTGGATGTTGATTAGGTAGTATACCTTATGGTATCAGATGTATATGTAATAATTTATTATGAGATGTATGTTATTGGATTCGGATTATGTAACCTTTATGTCAGTTTTTTATTATTGTAATCGTAGATTAGTTTGTTTAAGTAATTCTATGTCAAGGAACCCTCGAGAAATGTTAAGTATGTATGAGCTATATTTTATGTATGTCATGTACTTCATTGTTTTTCTTCCGTGTTGTTATCATTATTTTTTGTAAACATTTAAAAAAATATATTTCATCAACTTAGTGTCATGTTTAGGTTAAGTTCTCTTGGGTTCCCTGGCGGGGCATTACACACTGTTTACTTCCTTCATCACGGCAAGGCTGCAAGAATAGTTCCTGCAAGAGATTGGAAATGGGACATTGGTAACCTTCTTCAATGTGAAGAGGGCGTGCAGCTCCAAAATTTGTCTGCAGAATTCTAAAAGAATAATTCTATCCCTGCAATACCAAGGAAGAAGATAGGGTTTCCTGGAGAATCTGGTCACCCAAATATATGTGTGCTACTGGAATTGAATGAAGTAATTCCCATAGGTACTCACCAAGCTCATTGCCTCTTGCGATAACCAGTATCCAGAGTCCCGAGTAAGTGTCAAAATATTATGGTAGATGAACGCTTCATTTACCCTGCAAAAATTTGGGAAGCTAAGTTCCTACAGGACCTGGGGATAACGATCCCATGGCATCAACTGGTCAGGGCCGTTCTCAAAAATGCCCACTGTCTACAAACCCTGAAAAGCATGTCTTTGTTGGGCTAGTACCCATAGTTCATAGGATGTCATGTGGAACTTTGAGGTCTGGAGGATGCTATTTAGCTGTGTGTCCACATGGTTGGCGATGATAGCCGCCCAATTGAAGGTCTAACTGAAGGTGGTGATGTAGTAGAGAAATTAATACATCCATGCTAAGAAATCCCAGGTGTGGGGCTCTCCAAAGAGCCTACATAGAAATATAATGCCTTCTTGGATACATTCTTTAAAATCCCCGCGGGGAATCTCCAGCTTCATCTTTTTATAGTCCCTTCTCGGGGACTTTAACCAGTGAGTGTTGAGATGTTTTCAGGAGAGAAGGGAAGCTTCTTCAAACTCCTTTAATGATGTGGACTGGGAGAGAAAAAATGCTCCCTTGAATTGAGGGATCCCCTTCCCTGAAGAAAAAGTAGTTGCATCCAGATTGACGATAGTCGCTGGATAGTGTAGCGGTCAGGGATTGGCGAGAAAAAAAACTTGAGTGGAGGCATTGTAGAGAATTTCCAGTTGAAGTACCAGCTCTGGTGCTTGCACCAAGCAGGGAAAAATTGCAGCTTTGATAATCCCAGAGGTGGCCATGTGCTTTTCCATATTGTTTCCGGCGGTCCTCTGTTGGTATATGGCTTGGACCAAGCCCTACATTTTAGCCCATAGTCTAGGCTCTATATCTGTTATTTCTTGTAACTTAGAGTCCACCTTAGACCCCACAAGAACACCCTCCCTCAGGTATTTGGAGGTTAGAGACAATTTGGCCAACATCTTTTCGGCCTTTGTTTTGGTAGCTGCCCGAGTGGAGGTAGTTGGCAGCTTTGGGCTATTAGGAGGAGCGATCACTTCAGACATTTTGATCAATCTATCTGCAACCTGCAAGAACGGAGAACTGTCAATACATGATATGATAAAACTAACATTTTTTGGGGGCTCTGGGGAATTCACCACCATTTTGCACCTGTACAAAAGTGTTAGCATGCATCAAAATCCTAGAATATTAAATTTAACAAGGATCAGGTTGTGATAAAAACCCGGGGCTCCAGGGCATTGTTTTAGGTGAAAAAATGGGATGAAGACCTAGGGGCTTCTTAGCACCCAGAGTTTGAAAGAACTAGTCATTTTCAATGTGACTGACAGAGAGCCGTACTTGGCTGACATGGGTCATCACGTGGCCACACAATAGGCGACATAATGACAATAATGGTGACAAGTGGGATGACACGGGGGAAGTAAATGCCATATGGGATGAATTTGAATGCTCACTCATGGGAAATTAATCCTGCCATCAAGATGACATGACAAAGGAGAGAGAAAATCCATCATGGCTCGAACCAGTGAGGTGCCAAGTTTGAACCATGGTGAATACCTCTCTAACGAGCTTGACAACTGGTTTGGACGCACTGGAGCATGACAAGATCAACACAACCAAATGATATACATGGGGTATACATTGATATACAAAGCTACAAAGGGTCAAAACACGACGAGGGTGAAAGTGCAACTCACAGGCTGACCAAAAATGGATGTATATACAACCATAAACAAGAAATTACATAATGTATAGATTATACAGAAACAGTTGCACTATTCTACAAAAATGTACAAAGCATTTAAATCTAAACTACAACCGCACAGAGGGTAGACAACTCTCTAGCAGAACCGTCCAACCAATGGGAGGTGACAAAGAAGCCAATGCAAGTACATGGAAAAATGAAAATAGAACAACAACAAGTGAAATAGAAGCAAAACCAGAAACTAGAGAGAAAAGAGCCAAAGGCCTACCTAGAAACATGGGGAATGCGAGAAATATGAGCAAGGGAGGTGCTCAGCAACAAGTTAACCTTCGAGTAACCACGAGAAAGCACTGCAAATCACTGTTAATCAATCGCTAAGAATAGGGAGAAAAATGTTGTTTAAGTCACCTTAATTGCCTTTGAATCACTCTAATTACTCTGAGTGTTTAATCATGGTAAATGTGAAAGTGACTAGTAACTTCTATTTATACCCTTAGGGTAAAAATGTGTTTCTTTCTCTCTACAAACTCTGGAACAAGCAAACCTCCGGACTTCGGGCCCAGGGATTCCATGCAGTCACATCTTCTCACAAAAGAAGACATGATGACAAAGAATCCCAGAGTCCGGGATCTGGCTGACTCAAAAGAACAAAAAAACTCCAGGACTGGGTCCCAAAGACAAAAGAAGACAATAAGAAAAAGAAAAAGAACCCTCGCAGAAGCAAATTCCAGAGGGAAACAAAGGAAACAGAAGAAACCAAGTGAAAAAGAAAAAGCAAAAAGGGGGACCCAACATTTTGCCTACAAAATGTAGGGATAGGTATGCAGGGCATAATAGTCATAAGTAGAGTATTTTTGTTTATCTTCATTGAGCTTCTCACTGAGAAAAGAAACTGGCCTCCCTTCTTGGCTCAAGACTCCCCCAATGGATTTATTGCTTGCATCACATTCTACTGTAAATACTAGGATAGGCTAATCTGCAATATTTTTCTTCAAAAACTCAAAGGACTCATTAGCTTCATTAGTCCATGAAAATATGCATTTTATTCAACCTTTAATGGTGTTGACAATGGGAGCATATATGCCACTAAAATTTTAGATGAATTTTCTATAAAAGATACATAAACCATGAAATATTTTTACCTCTAAAGGAGTAGTAGGAGGTGGCCAATTGAGGATGGCTTCAACCTTGGAAAGGTCCATTTTGAGACTGTTCTTGGAGATCACAAAACCTAAGAACACAAGTTCTACTTGAAGGAATACACATTTCTCTATATTTATCTTTAATTTCTCCTCATGGAGTTTTCTCATCACCATGTCCAAATGCTTCAGGTTTTCTTCTCAGCTCCTGCTAAAGATCAAAATGTCATAAAGGTATACAACAACAAATTTGTTAAGAAAAGGCTTCAATACCCCATTCATCAATCTCATAAGGCACTTAGAGCATTGCAAAGGCCAAAGAATCATAAGCCATTCATAGAAGCCTTCTGTGGTCTTAAATGTTGTCTTTCATTCATCTCCCTCTCTGATTCTTATCTAATGGTGTCCACTCTTGAGATATATCTTGGAGTAATAACTTGCACCCCCAAACAATCCATCAAATCCTCTATTCTAGGAATACAAAACCTATATCTGATGGTTATCCTATTGATTTCCCTAGAGTCTGTACATAATCTCCATGTGCCTTCTTTCTTGGGTGGTAGGACTGCAGGAACAACACGAGGACTCACACTCTTCCTAATGAGGGATTTTGACAATAATTATTCAATCTATCTTGCAAGATCTTGGATTTGTTTAGGGGTCATCTTATATTCTTCCTTGTTTGGAAGAGTGGCCCCTGGTATGTAGTTTATACATTGACTTACTTCCCTTTCAGGTGGCAAAGACTCTGGTGTGCTCTCAGATATGATACCCTTATACTGGTCTAACAATGCTTTGACCTCTTTGGGGCCTACCTCCCTAATAGGAAATTTAACCTTTGGCTCTTTCACTGGTGTCTTTTTGGGTCTTATTACTAAGGCATAACAAGGTGTATCCCTTTCTTTTAGTACTTTCATGAATTCCTTCTCCCTTATATGTAAGACAGTGCTAGTAGCATGTTTTTCTTTCTCACAATCAGGGAGTGGGTTCATCACATATTCAACACCATCCTTAACTATAGTGTAGACATTATACTTTCCATCATGCTTAGCATCTACATCATATTTCGAAGGCCTACCTAATAACAAATGACATGCATCCATCTTTGTGATATCACATAGAACCCTATCTATATAGTCCCCTATCTTGAAATCTACCCAAACTTGTTCATTGATGACGGTTTGTTTTTCTTTTGTCAACCAAGAAGCCTTATAGGGGAAAGGATGAGGAATTACATGCAACTTTATCTTAGTGACTAACTCCCTAGATGCAATATTATCAGTGGATCCATAATCAACTATAACTTTGCATACCTTATTGTTCCCCTTCCAGCTTGTTCTAAACAATGACTTTCTTTGAGGTGGTTCTGCAGTAGTAGGTACTCTTAGGAGTGTCCTTTTCATCATGGGACATTCTCCTGATTCTGGATTTGTAGGTCTTGAAGTTGTAGAATGGTAGGAGGATACACTTTGGCTATCATCTTCTTGGGTGAGTTATACTCTTCTGTCCCCTCCTTGTCTACTGGTGCCACTCTTTTTAGGACATTTAAAGGTCTGGTGTCCAATTTTATTACAAGTAAAGCACTTCCCTGTGAAGACACTAGGTCCTCTTCCACCAAATCTCCCTCTACTATTTGATCTCTTACCTTTGAAGCTTCCTCTATTACTTTGCTCTCCTTCTGACTCATGATTACTAAACTCCCCTTGACTCCTTTGAAATGGACCCCTACCTATGAAATTATTCCCTCTACCTCTGTTATTTTTTTCTCCTCTCCTCTTCTATTTTTCTTCAATCTTCAGTGCCATTTGAAAACACTTATGTATTGATTCTGGGTTGAATAGGCTCATTTCATCTTGAATACTATATTTCAGTCCATTTAAGTACCTTTCTAGCTTTTGTTTCTCACTCTCCAGAACTTTGGCCTTTAAGGTCATCTTATGAAACTCCTTAGTATCTCCACTCACAACAAGGTCCTTCTGTCTTAGATTTTTCAACTTTTTTATGAAGGGTAATCTAGTAGTCTTCTGGCACAAACTATCTTTTGATCTCTACTAACATCTTCTTCCATGTTGAGATAGGGTTCTTTTGTGTTTCCATCCTTTCATTTTGTAGAAAATTCCACCAACTTAATGCAATGCCCTTCATTTTGGATTTTGTAATTTTGACCTTCTAATTTTCAGACACATTATAACATTCAAAATAGTTCTCCAAGGCTTCTACCCAATCCATACATTCTTTAGGATCCATTTTCCCACAAAACATGGAAATACCTAATTTCTGATCTCTTCTTCTGACTCTCTCAAGAGCTTCAAGAAGTTTGACTTGATTTTCTAGTATGTTTTTGGTTTCATCTTTCTCAATGTCTTCTTCTTCAAAATCTCCTCCTCCCTCCTTCTTTGTTTAGAGGTCCTTCAACTTCCTTATCTCCTCCTCCATCTTCTTGTTCTTGACTACTTGTTCTCTAAAAATTTTAGCCAACTCCACATTTATGATTCTAGTGGGGACTTCCTCTTCTTGAGAACTTTATATTCTGTCACCCATTCTTCTCTTCTTCCAAGATTTTAGTAGGCTCTGATACCACCTGATGCAAAGAGCACTGCAAGAAGACCTAGATGGGCTCTAACTCCTTGTCAACTCTTCAAACTCCTTTCTTGGACACCCCAACTCCACCAATGTCTTCCAAGGGTGTCTTATGAGTTTCCAAAGGGACCGATATGCTTCCCCTATCCCCTCTTGACTATCCAAGCCAAGTTCTAGAACTCTATAATTTCTCCTTTAGGGACACCTTCCCTAAACTTAGAAAAAATGGTATAAACCTTCACCAGAGACTTAGAAATCCTATCTTAAGTGTTTGAGGACTTCAAATAGACCCCAAGGGTCAATAATCCACCAATGGGTTTGGTCTTGTAGACCCAAAGATAGTCAAATCCTAATTGGACTACGATTCCTTGTAGCCCTAACCAAAGGGTTTTTTGGACTTAACTTTCAACTGTAGAAGGATCCAATAGATCTGAATGGGTTTCTAGATACCCTTTATGGATTTTGTAAATCCCTCAAAGAATTAAGACTTCACTCCACTCCTGCACCCATGAACTCTCACAAAGCACACAGGCCTAATTAGCTAGGTTAGGCTTGGTTTGTTGAGTAAGTGGTTGAAGATGGGTTCATGGAGTAAATGCAGAGACTTAAATAGATTCCTCTACCCCAAAATAGTCTAGAACCACTCTTGGTTTGATCCTCCCAAACACATATTGAACATGCATGTGACTGTACCAAAGAGCCAGGCTAATTACATAGAAAAAATTAGCCTAGGGCATTGTCTCATAAATAGTAGGACTAACATTGAGTGTCTAAGATTTAGGATGATGACATGTAACTGATTGAATGTTTGAAGATGTTTAGTTGATGATCATGCAAGGTATTAAATCAGTTAATGTATTGTATTGTCATTGATGTCAACTCGATATAATATGTATGGTCATTGTAATACTACCAAAGACTTCAAAGAACTGGTGAATCAAGGCTATGCTATCAGTAATGCATACAAGTCAAGTATTCACTAAGTGACTGTATACACCAATAGAGTGCACATCGAAAGTCAGAGTAAAAGAGAAGAGTCACAGTGTTACCCAATGAGATAATGCACAACATTACCGACGAGCATAGTTACAGTGTTGCCTGATGAGAAAAATACAGAGTAACCCAATAGAAAGAATTTTTGTGTTGCCCGACGGAGAAGATAAGGACAGAGATCCCAATGACAACTAAAGTCACATTGATAGAATAGTTAGTTATCAATGATAACTAACTGAATTGTTAACTTATAGAACAGAGAGTTCAGAAAATAGAAAATGCTTAGCTATCAAGAAGCTAAACATAGAATTAACGGATACTTATCATTTTTTAATCATCTAGATAAAGCCGAAGATAAGTAAGTGATTTAAAGCTGATTTTTCTAGTTGGAAAGAAGATCTCTTTTGAGATAAATTTAGAGTTTTCTTTAAATCTATTGGCAAGAATTGTGGAACATGCCAAGAATCAAGAAAGCCAAGAAAAGGGGAAATCATGTCTATATAGAGACAAACCCAATTCATTAAGAATTGTGGGGTGAACAAGAGAAGAGGAAAGATGCTAAAGAAAATTTAAAGGAGAAAGAAATTCTTCATTCAGTCCTGATCAACAAGATGAGGAAAGAGCTAGATTATGAAGACACCGACGGACAATGAGACAAGCATCATAGAGAAGAACATTGTGGAGCAAAGGTATAAATGATTATATTGATCAGAGAGGTAATGGACTTACAATAGATCTAAAAATATGCAATTTAGTTGTATGTATGAACATATAGTGGCTTCACTCACCATATGACCAGTGATTAGCAAACTTTTGAGACTTTTGAATACTATAAAGGTGGTTCAGTAAGAATGGGTAATGACACACCTTGTCCAGTTGAAGGTAGAGGGACTATAATGTTGAATAACCATATAAAATGTGAAAATGCTTATTGGGTAAATGGATTGAATTATAATCTATTGAGTGTTTCTCAGTTGAATAATTCAGGTCATAGCGTAGCATTTGAAAATAAGAGGGCAAAGATCTTCAATAAATCAAGAAATTTGATTGGTACCAATGAGCAGAAAAAATGTAACTTATTCTATCTGAATGATACTGACACCACTTTTTTGATTGCTACAAATGAAGACATATGGTTGTGGCACAAGAGATTGTGTCATGTGAACTTTGACAACATGATAAAGATTATAAAAAAAGAGAAATGTCAGAGGCTTACCGACGATGACCAAGCCTGACAACATCATGTGTAAAAATTGTCAAAAAGGTAAAATGACAAAGTCTAGTTTTAAAAGAAAAACCCATACATCTGATGCAATTCTAGAATTAGTCCATATTGATTTATGTGGACCTATGAGGAAGAAGAGTTATTATGGAGATATATATTTTATTCTCTTTGTTGATGATTATTCTAGAATTATGACCGTCATGTTTCTAAAAGATAAATCAGAAGCATTTAAGATGTTTAAATGGTATAAGGAAATGGTTGAGAAGAAAAGTGGTAAGGAGTTAAAATTCTTAAGGTCAGATAGAGGAGGGGAATTTATTTCAGATGAATTCACTAATTTTTGTAATGACCATGGAATCAAAAGATAGGTCTCTGCACCAAGAACACTACAGCAAAATGGAATTTCTGAAAGAAGGAACAAATCCATAGTTGATTGTGCAAGGACACTGATGATAGAGAAAGGGATCACCCAAATCTTCTGGAGGGAAGCTGTCAGTACTACTGTTTACACATTGAATAGAGTACAATTGAATAAAGACACCAAGAAGACACCTTATGAGCTATGGTATGGATACACACCAAATGTAAGTTATTTCAAAAAATTTGGCAGTCAATGTTATATCTTAAAAGATGATAGAAATGGAAAAATTGACTCTAAGAGTGATGAAGGAATATTTTTAGGGTATTCTACCAAGAACAAGGCGTATACATGTCTAAACAAAGCCTCTAACAAAATTGTTGAAAGTGCAAATGTAAAGATAGATGAATTTGCAGAGAAAAATGAAAAGGAAAGCACTAAAGAACCAGAGGAATACAATAGGTTCACTTAAAAGGAGGAACCTAAAACACTACCTAATCAACAATGGAGAGCTCCCAAGAAACAGATCATTGCACCCAAGCATCAGGCTGCAAATACCAACGATCATAATATTACTCAAAATGATGCACAAAGTGATGGAGAATAGAATGAAGAATGAAATAATGATCAAGCTGATAGACAAAGAGCTGAACCTGTACTTGCAAGATATGTCAGAAGGAACCATCCATAGAACTAGATCATATGAGATAAAAAGGTTGGTATGAGAACCAAAAGTAAGTCTCTAAATACAAGATGTCTTATTTGTGATTATGAGCCCAAATATGTCAATGGTGCGCTAGATAATGATGAATGGATAAGTGCTATGAATGAAGAGATTGAACACGTAGAGATAAACAAGACATGGACACTTGTACAAAGACCATATGAAAAGAATGTCATCGGTACAAAAATGGGTATTCAGGAATAAGCTGAATGAGAATGGAGAAGTCACAAGAAATAAAGAAAGACTAGTATGCAAGGGGTATGCACAAGAAGAAGGAATTGACTATGAAGAAACCTTTGCACGCGTTGCTAGACTAGAAGAAGTGAGAATATTACTTGATTATGCTGCATATAAGGGATTCAAGGTATATCAAATGGATGTCAAGTCTGCATTCCTAAATGGAATACTTGAAGAAGAGGTATACATTGAACAACCAGAAGGGTTTGTTGATCCAGACAAGAAGGACATGGTATGTAGGCTACACAAAGCCCTATATGGATTGAAACAAGCACCCCAAGCTTGGTATGAATGAATTCATTCCTATCTTATAAGTATTGGATTTGTAAGGACTACTGAAAACAATAATCTTTATTTGAAGTAAGATATTGATGCTAACATTTTGATTGCTGAGATATTTGTTGATGACATCATATTTGGAGGCAATGATATGCTATGCAAATCATTTGAAAATAAAATGAGAAAAGAGTTAGAGATGTCTATGTTTGGAGAGATCAAGTTCTTTCTTGGTCTACAGATCATGCAACAAGATGAACATATTTTCATTACAAAATCTAAGTACATCAAAGAAGTATTAAAAATATTCAAGATGGAAGAATCCAAACTAGTTGGAACACCAATGGTAACTGGATGCAAAATGACAAAGGAAGACAAGTCATCAGAGGTAAATTAGACTTTGTATAGATCTATGATTGGAAAACTCATGTATGTTGTACATACTAGACGTGATATTGCACATGCAGTAGGAATAATTGCTTTATTTTTCGCTAATCCCAGGGAATCCCATATGGCTGTCATGAAAATAATCTTAAGATATCTAAAGAATACCGAGGAGTATGGCTTATGGTACAAAAGAGAAGGCAAATTTGAACTTAAGGTTTTTACTGACACTAATTGGGCTAGAAATATTAACGACTGAAAGAGAACAACTGGAGGAGCATTCTTTATGGGTGACAAAATTGTCACATGGATTAGTAGGAAGCAAGGATCCATCTCTCAATCTACTGTAGAGGAAAAATATGGTGTTGCTGCTACAAACTGCTCAAATATTGCATGGATCAAAGAGTTACTAGAAGGCATGCATATGAAAATTTTAGAACCGGTAATTATCTATTGTGATAATACAAGTGCAATAAACATTTCCAAGAATCCAGTCATGCATGCTAAAACAAATCATATTGCCATCAAGTATCATTATTTAAGAGAACAAGTTTAGGAAAAGGAAGTGATACTGGAGTATGTGCAATCAAAGGAATAATTGGCTGATATCTTCACCAAGCCATTGCACAAGGATGCATTTGAATACTTGAGAAAGAGACTAGGGGTCAGACCCTTGTCTACTAGTTAGTAAGCTGACTAGAAGGCTACATCAACCTGCATATTATCAGAATATCAATCATGTTGATGCAAACAAAGAGATGGACTACAAAGATAAATCTATACACAAGAAGGTATTTATCTACTCCAAGCCCCAAAGTTTTTACTGATGGATATATTATGGATATAAAGGATTCATTTGACATTACTGTCAAATACTTGTTTTGCAAAATCTGTGTTTGCAAAGACATTTGTTTGGCATTGGTGTCAAAGGGAGAGATTTTATCCATTATCATCATCCATTGAAGTATCCAAAGGGAAAATGTAACAAGAAAGGGAGAGTACACACAAAGGAAGAGAATGCTAACAAATGATATCACAAGAAAAGAAAATAGTCAAAGGGAGAGAGTTTGACACATAAGGAGAACACATCACATCAGAGAAGTAAAAATTCTAAATCTATCCAGTGAAGGTATTTAAGACAGAAAGAAAGCTACAAGAATCAAATCTAAGCTATTTGAGCTTACCGAAAAGTAGACATTTGTATTAGTTACATTAGGAAAGCTTGATGAAACTGTATATCTCATATTGTATTAGTAATAGTATAATATGATAATGTAGTATGTTGTCATCAATGCCAAAGGGAGAGATTGATGACATCTAACTGATTGAATGTTTGAAGATATTAAGTTTATGATTGTGTAAGGCATTAAATAAATTAATGTATTGTATTCTCATTGATGTTAACTTGATATAATCTATATGGTCATTGTAATAATGCCAAAGACTTCAAAGAATCGATGAATCAAGGCTATGCTATCAGTAATGCATACAAGTCAAGTATTCACTAAGTGAATGCATACACCAATGAAGTGCACACCGACGGTTAGAGTAAAAGGGCATATTCATAGTTTTACCCAACGAGCTAATGCACAACATTACCGACGAGAAGAGTTACAGTGTTGCCCGATGAGAAAAACACAGAGTAACCTGACAGAAAGAATTTTAGTGTTTCCCAACAGAGAAGATAAGGAAGAAGATCCCGATGACAACTGAAGTCACACTGACGGAATAGTTAGTTATCACCGATAACTAACTAAAGTGTTGACCGACAGAACAGAGAATTTAGAAAATTACAAAATGCTTACCTATCAAGAAGCTAAAGATAGAATTAACAGATACTTATCATTGTTTTAATCATCCAGATAAAGCCGAAGACAAGTAAGTGATTTAAAGCTGATTTTTCCAGTTGGCAAGAAGATCTCTTTGAGATAAATCTAGAGTTTTCTTTAAATCTATTGGTGAAAATTGTGGAACATGCCAAGAATCAAGAAATCCAAGAAAAGGGGAAATCCTGTCTATATAGAGACAAACCCAATTCATTATGAATTGTGGGGTGAACAAGAGAAGAGGAAAGATGCTAAAGAAAATTTGAAGGAGACAAAAAGTCTTAATTCAGTCCTGATCAACAAGCTAAGGAATGAGCTAGATTCTACAGACACCAACGAATAGTGAAACAAGCATCATAGAGAATAACATTGTGGAGAAAAGGTATAAATGATTATATTGATCAAAGAGGTAATCAACTTACAATAGATCTGAAAATCTACAATTTAGTTGTATGTATGAAAAGATCATTAGTGTTTCAGTTTAACAATTGAAGCATATAAGCCTCTTAACCGAGCAGGACTTAAAAGTATTTTACAATTGAGATACATCCCAAGGAGTATCAAAAATTTTGATCACAAAAGTAGCATTGGATATGCCTGATACCTATTGACAAGCCAAGTGAGTGTTTGATCAAGGATGGTAGCATTAGATGCCAG